>OZ038500.1:7365368-7675368 GCA_964036315.1 Acanthosepion esculentum | reverse complement strand
TGGAATTAGAACTCGGCTCTCCGATTCCTCAATCCGAGCCGCTATCCATTACTCCGCCTAAATGAGGAATAAAATTGGAAGAAAGATGAAATAAAAAGAGAAAGCAAAGATCTATTTATTTTCGTGACAGTAAATAAATAAATAAATAAATAAATAAATAAATAAAAAAAGAAAGAAAGAAAGAAAGAAAAAGAAAGAAAGAAAGAAAAGAGAAAAAGTTAGTATACAAAAAGAACGAATCGTCATTGTGAAGTTCTCTTTAGTAATTTGACTCATTAAGTCAGTCTTCGTTGTTACCTCAAATATTTGATAGCCTCATGTCGGATAAAACATGCGAAATTAGAATTAGAATTTATGTCAGCGGCTTGGTACATTGTTTAGTAAAATGAAACACGCGATGCATGAAGCGTCACAGTTGGCTAAAAACGCGAACAAAGAATATTTACTAAATAAAATTAAAATTCTGAGTTTCGTAAAATATATTGTTTTCATAATCCTGCGTTTGATACCCTAACGACCGTTTGGCATCGTAATGAACGGACAATTAATATCTATTTTTTGGAAATATGGAGATAAAACGAAAGAAAAAGTTAGGGAGAAAAATAAGAGAAAGAAAGAGATAGAAACATTTAAGATTATTTTAAAACGTTTTTTTTAATGTTAAGTCCTGTACAGACACCCTCACGACCGTATGACAAAAGTCTATTTTTTTTTTTAAGCGTATCACCCCAAGCAAGGCTGAAGGCCACTAGCACGCAAGGGGTTACAGAAGGTTTGGAGGAAGAGCAGATAGGAGTGGTAAAGGAGAGGATGTGGAGAAAGATAGTGGATCGATCAAGGCAAGGGGGTTACAGAAGATTTGGAGCGAGAGCAGATAGGAATGAAAGGTGAAAGGATGTGGAGAAGGGAAGTGGATAGATCAAGGCAACTGGAGATGTCGATTGACGTTACACTTAAATA
Source organism: Acanthosepion esculentum (assembly GCA_964036315.1). Lineage (NCBI taxonomy): Eukaryota > Metazoa > Mollusca > Cephalopoda > Sepiida > Sepiidae > Acanthosepion > Acanthosepion esculentum. Next base: position 7,674,408 of record OZ038500.1, on the reverse strand, counting down.
GTTGGAGATTGTATTTGTCAGGGAAACTGGAATAGGGAAGGGAGTTCCACAGGCGAGATGTGCGAGACATGAAGCTATTGGAGTAGAAGATACGTCTACATCTAACAGTTTCAACGGTGAAGGGGTGGGAACGTGATGCCAGCCTTGTAGGACGTTTAAATTCATGAGGCCTGGGGACCAGCGAGAGCAGCTCCTCGGAGCAATTACCCTGAAAGTATTTGTAAAAAAGACAGAGCGAGGCAACGTCGCGTCTGTGAGAGAGCGACTGCAGATGAGATGACAGATCAGGGCCAATTACATTGCATATCCGTCTCTGGATCTTATCAAGAACCCTGAGGCAAACAGCAGGGGCTCCAGACCGTATATGGCAGCAATACTCCATGCAAGGGCGAATGGTCGATTTATAGATTTGGAGGATCGATTCCGGGGAGAAAAATTCCCTGGCTCGGCACAGGGAGCCAACTTTTCTTGCGGTGGATGATGCAACTGACTCGATGTATTTGTTAATTTAAGGAAAGGGTTCGATGGAGATAAAACCAGAAAAAAAGATAGAGAATAAAATGAGAGAAAGAAAGAGATAGAAAGAAAAATAAGTTTATTTTAAAACGTTTTTAATGCTGGGTCACTTCATACATCCTCACGACAGTTTTCTAAAAGTCTATTTTAAGGAAGGAATACAGGGTGATAAAACGAAATAAAATGGTACAGGGGAAAAGTGAAAAAGAAATATATAGAAAAAATTAATTTAATTTTGCAACTTTTTTTTTTATAGCTATATCACTTAGACATCCTCACGATCGTATGATAAAAGTCTATTTTAAGAAAGTTAGATGAAGATAAAACGAAAGAAACAGAGAGAAAAAAAGAGAGAAAGAAGGAGATAGAAAAAAATAAAGATTATTTTAAAACAATGCTATATCTCTTCAGACATCCTCACGCCCGTGTGATAGAAGAATATTCTAAGAAAGGGTTAGAAACGGATAAAAGACACAGAGAGGAGAAAAGGGAGAAAGGAGCAAAAAAAAAATGGCGATTATTTTGAAACCTTTTTTTATTACTACGTGTCTTCAGACACCCTCTCCAAAAAGTATATTTTAGGAAAGTTTTAGAAACGGATAAAAAGACAGACGAGATAGAAAGAGAAAAGGAGATTGATAAGAAGGCAGACATCAAACTAGTTTTAACATTTATCATTGTGAAAATACTTTAACAGGCGTAGAAACCTAAAGGTGCAATTGCATTGCGGAAGCTACCGTCCAAAAATTAAAACGAATATTAAAAAAAGAAGACAATTTCATTAGAAACCAAGTAGAGAGTTCTGAACTGTTATGTAATATCTGGCTTTTTTAAGGCATTTTATATTGGATAATTTCTTGACTGATGAAGAAGAGACTTAAGATATCAGCAATGTGGTTCTACCGGAGGATACTGAGATTACCAGAGTGTCTGTGGTAATCTCAACCTCCATGCAAGTGACTAACAAGGAAGTTTTAAAGAAAATGGAAACAAAATAGACACTTATAGTTAGACAAGTAAGAGACAATTAAAATTTCTGGAACACATAATGAAGAAAGAGTATTTGGAGAACATGACACTCACAGGGCATGTTGAAGGTAAAAGTATTAGAAAAAAGCCATGGCTTGCAGATTGCATTAGAGCATGAAAGACGGTCGCTGCTTGCTCTTGACCTTAGTGTGTACAATATATATATATATATATATATATATATATATATATATATATATATATATATATATATATATATATATGTAAGCAAATATGTGGATGTAGATCCGACGGTATGATGAAAAAATATCGAAAAGACAAAGCAAAATCCGAATATGTAAGTTTACTGTTTTAATTTTGTTTTGCTGTCGACGTCAGACGTTTCGGTCTAGTAGACCATCTTCAGGACATGGTTATTGGAGACATATTTATATTTAAGTAAACATGAAGAGACGATAGACACAATTTCAGTTTTTCTGTTTCTGACTAGTCTTGTGTCGGATTTTTCTTTGTCTTTTCCATATTTTTCATCATATATATATATATATATATATATATATATATATATATATATATATATATATAATGAAATATAGTCTTAAAGTGTGCTAGATAAAGTGCTCAATATCAGAGATAGAGCGTGTGTAAATATAAAAGTGAACATAGAAGTCAACACTTAGAGGCGACAGTCTGATTCATGCTAGATGCAATCGTCGGACCACGAGTGCTGTTATTTTTCTCGGCTATTTATATATACGGGTCCGTGGTGCATTGTAATAAACAATAATATTAGACTATAAAAAATCAAAACAAAAAATGAGACGAAAAATAGCTATAACTGTTATATAACGATATAAAAATAATATACAGTGTTACTTAAAAATCGAAAACCAAAAGGAAAAAATATACAGTGTAATAAATAAATAACGACAAGTATAATAAATTGATCTAAATACATCCAAATATATAAATAAACTAACAACCGATACCGATAAACTAGCCGTTTAGAAAAAAACAAATAAAGATAATCAATCCGATAAATAAATTAAAAACTGTTCCCGCCAAAATAATTTGTCAGAACAAACCACAAAAATCAAACCCAAAATTCAACAAATAGCTTTATCTTCCCAAACAAAAACAAAACTATTAAATAAGCTATATAAACAAATTTTTATTACGTTAATAAAAACACCGATCAAAATAAAAATAATAAATAAATAATATATAAGATAAAAAATAAAAATAAATAAAAACAAGCAAAATAATTTGACCCAAATAAATGAATAAACGACTTTCGGTAAAATAGCCGCCATAATAGACTACCCACAATAAGCTATATAAACACATTTTTACTACGTTAATAAAAACACCGATCAAAATAAAAAATAAATAAATAAATAAATAAAAATAAAATAAATATAAAGGATAAAAAACAAAAATAAAATTAAATAAAAACAAGCAAAATAATTTGACACAAATAAATAAATAAACAAATAAACGACTTCCGGTAAAATATCTGCCAAAAATGACTACCCACAATGCACCACTGATCCGTATATATAAATAGCCGAGAAAAATAACACCACTCGTGGCCCGACGATTGCATCTAGCATGAAACAGACTGTCGCCTCTAAGTGTTGACTTCTATGTTCACTTTTATATATATATATATATATATATATATATATATATATATATATATATATATATATATGTATATATATATATATATATATATATATATATATATCGAGTAAGTATAGGAATCCGACAAAATCATAGGATAACGAACAAGTCGGAAACAGATCTTAATCTAACATGTTTCACTTTATTAAAACTTCATCAGAGATCAAGATAGAAATGATAAAAAATGATTAAAAGCAAAGAGACGAAGATTAATCGTATGTTGTGTTAGGCTATTTCTTATTGGTTAGATACGTGTCACGTGTAATGAAGTAAGAGATAATATTTAAATATGTGTGGCAAACATTCTCGACGCTAAAGTATGTAAAAGTTAGTAAGATGTAGTAGGATGTTTTGATTGGACACTTGTCACATGTAAGGAAGTAACAGATAATATTCAAATAAGTGTCAGAAAAGATTCTGGATGTTAAAATGTGTAAAGTTTGCAGGATATTTTGAACTTCGCGTGATCTAAAGACCCGCATCCACATCCAGGAATACAAAAGAGATTTGTGTTTAGATAAGCATTCAAATTCTCTCCTATTACACCGCAACAACGTAGGACATAACTTTAATTTCAACAATGCCAGCCTTATCAAAAAAGAATATAACTCTTTCAAGAGAAAATATTATGAAAATATACTTATAGCAATATTACCAATTATTAACACGTTTAAAAATACATTACGTCACCATTTTTCTACAGATCCATTATTCATGAATCCAACTTATATCTTCCGAATATATACATATCAATATATATGCAAAATACGCATGAGATATACTCTAATGAAAAACTGTTCGCATTGATTTTTTGGATTTTGCCGACTGCACAGTATAGTAGGGCTAGTTAAGCACCATCTGTGAGAAAAAGAACACCATGACGCATATCACTCCGCCAGAAATTTGGAAAAGGCATGATGTACTGCTTGGCATTCGCGCCGGAAGCTCCAATACGAACATTTCAGCGTGTTTGGGTGTCAATCTGAAGACAGTGCAGAAGATTCGGGAGGAGTTGAATGAGACTAATGGGGATTACGAAGGTACGGCAGCTCAGAAAACTAACTTTGACCGTTTTTTCCCTGCAGGCAATAATGGGGACAGCTGTGGGGGGGGGGAGAAGAGGTGGATTCATACCTTCCCCATTTGCGCGTAACTGATTATAACGAACCCGATTGGAATTGGAACTTGACTCTACAATTAACAATTCCGAGCCGTTATCCATTACGCCACCCGCTCATCCAAGCGTACGGCCCGTGGTATTCCCAAGCGGGCACCCATCTAGGTACTGACCAGGCTGGACGTTACTTAACTTTGGCGTTTCAACGTGATATCGCCTTAAGCCTTTGAAGGGCGGGGTTGACAGGAAAGCAAGAAACTGAAAGAAAGTTCCACAGGTGAAAAGTGTGAGTGTCCCAAACCCATTAGAACATGACTTAAGGCGACATTAAAGAATTTGAAAAAGTAAAACGATGAGACCTAACTGCCAATCTAGTACTAGTTAAATGCAGTTTACGAAGATATGTAAGATAGATTTCGCTTAACCTTAGACTTGAAGAGGTCAAGATTGTAGAGGTCGAGGAAGTATCCTCACGTGTGTCTGTCCCACGAAGTAGCGTTTGAAAGAATGAATAAGTCGACCGTAGCCGAGATCATTGAGTCAGTGCGAACTATCTTTTCATTAGCTGCATAGACTAGACTGTGCTTCGCCAGGGCTGCATACAGTTTTGAATTCAGCTTTCCTTCTTCTAGATAAGTTGCCAATCAAGGCTATAGAACACAGTCTGTTTTACTATTTACTCATAGATTGCTGTCCAAATGGAACTTCCTCCTTCCTAATGGTATACGAAGGAGATGGAGATGATTTTATGGCATAGCAAGACTTAGCTTTAAAGTCTGAAATATGGAACTAAGGAATATAACTCGTATGAACATATTTCATAAATAATAGGGAGAGAGTATCTAGAGGCTTGCGACATTGCTTTTCTTGGGAAAGGGTTAAATAATTTACCACCTATAAATCTGCGTAAACGGCTTTGTACTCCGTCAAAACTAAAAAAGAAGATTGTGTAGCTCCAGCACATACATGACAGTGATGAGACATTTGTGGTCGGATATGATAGAGCCTGTCAGGAGGCATCGGGTATTTACTGCAGTCAGGTTAAGGAGGCGACCATTTTCCCAGCATCTTTAGTGATAGATTGTATATATTAATTACATCTGAGGTCTGAAGTGAACCACCTGCTGGCTTGTCGGTCGTGCTTCTTTAACTTCAAGAGGAAAGACGGTGTGACCTCAACTGCTCCGACGCAGAAGGAACTGACAAACTGTTGCACTATTCTGCCTTGAATGCTACCATGAACCACAAATGTGAGATGGAGGAAAGTGTTGACCAGAGGCGTTCCTTCATGATGTTGATGATCACAGCACTCTACTACATCCTGTCCTATGTAGCTCGAAGTAATTTTTCTCCTCTTACTATCTTCTCATTCTATATTTTGCTATCCGTCTACACAAGCTCGTTAGGGCGGATAATCGATGATTTCCCTCTGCTCTTCTTTCTTTCAATATGTCCAGCGTGTGTCAAATTCTCCATGCATTTTTCCTCCTTATATCTCTTTGAAACCAGTCTAGATCAGCTTGGCAAAGAGAGGAACGCTGCTAAGAACCACGAGATATAGGATGGACTTAATACAACAGAAACATATTTCTACAGAAGGATGCTGAGAATACCATGGACCGAACATGAAAACAAAAAGGACACTTATACTTAACACCAAAAAGAGACAGTTGAAATTTCTAGGGCACGTAAGGAAGGAGCGTTTGGAAAATTTGACACTCACATGACATAGTCAAGGCACTTCGTAAAAACTCTCTCTTTACTCACATGTACAGTCCGTAATATTCGCCGCATCCTTCTGTCGAAGGATATTTCTGTTGCTTCAAGTCCCCTCTTGATCTGTGGGGAAATTGTCCAGCATTCACTGCCATATAGGAGGATTGGTAATACATAGCGCTCACCACCCTTTCCTTGATTAAGCTTCACTTAAGTCGTTTCAATCGATTTAGACTTTATCTCTTGTTTGGTGTCATGTGTAATCCATGAGAAAAAAAAATGAGATCTCTTAGTATTTTTAGATTGAATGTTTCTTCATTTTCTCGACGTGGGCAGTACCTAGCTATCAAATACTCAACCACCGTGCGACAAGCCCTGCTTGTTTTGAAAGGACTTGTCAACTGCTCTCTAACTTCGTGACTTTCTATACAATCACCTAAGTCATGATTAATATATTTGCCTTTTTTGTATCGAATTCAGTGGTCCTCTCGTTCAGTTCACACCCAAAGAATTAATCATGTTTATTTTTTTTTAATCTTTCTTACTCGAAGCACAGATCTAGCAAAAGTTTATTTAAATTGTGTAAATGTGAAAAATTCAGATAAAAATCCAGCTAATGCTTATCGCATCTACAGACATAAAAGACACCATTGCCATCTACAGTTAATGTTAGAGTTTTATGGAAGTAAGCCATGGTAACATTTAAAGAATCTTAGGGATGAATTTCGTCTTCGTTTACATCCCGAATATGAAATTAGGAACAGATTATGTTTTCTGGAAAGAGAGCATTGGAGATGTGCAAACCAAATTTCCTTCTTCTATGTGCCGTTTCCCTTCAGTGCATGGACAAGCATAGCTCTCCACAACTTGCTATTCCTTGTGACCCTTAGTAGATTTCTTTACTTTTGCTACGGCTCTACCCACCCGTTCTGAAATCCATTCACACAAGCTCGTCAGGTAGGTGAATCGCTGACTTTCCCTATCTCTATTGCCCTCAATATGCTCTGGAAGATTAAAGGTTTCCAAATTATCTGGTTTTACATTTAAACATTGTGACGATTTTAACGAAATTCTCGCGTGTCAAGAATAAATAAATTTGAAAGCTACAATTCATATTTGTCCTCTCAGAAAGTGTATAACTATGGGATCCAATAATAAATTCAATAGATTTATCGAACACCTGGCCCTGATAAGCTTTTCGATGAGAAAACCTTGGGTCGGTTAACCAGATAAGTCACGTTTCTCAAGTTATTGAATATATATATATATATATATATAAACACTAAAATTATTGGGGGGATTTGAATACAAATCCAATTAATTCATCGTGTCTAAAAGAATCCAGAAAGCACTGGATGGCCGTTTCGTCCTGTTTTGGGACTCATCAGCAGTGCGCATCCACTACGGAGAATCGAATCTTGAGTTACGATACTGCGAAAGCGGCATACCAACGGGCTTCGGTGACAAACTAGGATCAATACAGCGCTGCTCTCACTTTCCGTGGTGTAACTCATCCGAGAATACCTTTCCCATAGGATTGTGCCCCACCCACGAGCAACGTCTTCTTTTCCCCAGCGCCTCCTTCTCAGAGCATTAGAAGCTAGTTCAAGCATTGATATACAAACACTAAAATTATTGTGGGGATTTGAATACAAATCCAGTTAATTCATCGAGTCCATAATAATTCTCAACAGAATGCAGAAAGAGCTGGGTGGCCGTTTCGTCCTTGTTTTAGGACTCATCAGCAGTGCGCATCCACTACGGAGAATCGAATCCTGACAATTACTATACGGCGAAAAGGACATACCAACTGTACCAAAGGGCCTCGTTTGTCACCTCTTCGTCACATAATAATCAAGGGGGTTGCAGTCTGGGGAGTTAGGTGAAGAGATGTAAAGGGTGATGTATTCGCAATAATTGTGGTTTGTCCTGCTTGTGTGGTATGGTGTAGAGTCCATTTGTCGGGCATAGGGTCTTCCAGCAGCCACCTTCTTGATCCAGGGCAGTTTTATCTCAAGTCACTTAATATAGGCCTCTGTGTTGAGTCTGAGGCCCTGTGGGTAGATGACCGGAGGCTTAACGTCACCCTTACTAGTGATCACTCCAAACACCATGATGCTGACTGGAGATATGACCTAACTGTTTTTGAATCCCCTGCACCGTCCTTAGATTGACACACAAACACTCTGAAATGTTCGTCATGAAGCTTCCAGTGTGAATGCTAAGCAGTACACTATGCTGTTTCCAAATTTCTGGCTGAGTGAATTGCGTCATGGTTCTCTTTTTCTCACAGACGGTACCTAACTGACCAAGCTATACTGTGCAGTGGGCAAAATAAAAAAATGCGCATGCGCGAAATTAAAAATACAAAATGGCGACAATTTGCCCATTGCACTGTGTATATATTGCACTAATCAAATAAAATGATTATTATGAAAAAGAAGTTATTTGGGCGAGACATCCCGAGATCTAAAATACCGTATCTATGAACATAAAAGAGATTTATTTTTAGACAACCATTCAAACTCTCTGGTAATAGAAAGGAACAAAACTGCCCATATGTTTGGTTTTACTAAGCCACCCTAATTAAAAACGAACATAATGCTTTACGATGAAGTACTTCGAGGGCCTACTAATAACTATAAAGAAACGTCACCAACCTTTATGGGATCCATTCTTAAAGAATATAACATACGTTTATCTAAAACGAGCGGTATGTAAGAAAAACGTTCCCATGTTGGTTATGCGTTGTGCTCCTCTGTCCCTCTTGCCTTCACTATGCCATGTGAGTGTCAAATTTTCCAAGCGCTCCTTCCCCATTACGTGACCTAAAAATTTCAACTGTCTCTTTTTGGTGTTAAGTATAAGTGTCCTTTTTGTTTTCATGTTCCGTCCATGGAATTCTCAGCATCCTTCTGTAGAAACATGTTTCTGTTGTATAAAGTCCATCCTATATCTCGTGGTTCTTATCAGCGTTCCTCTCTTTGACAAGCTGATCTAGACTTGTTGAATCAAAGAATGTTATTCCCCCTAAAATCTGTTATGAAAATAGCTATAGGGTGGTGAAAGGCTAGCAAATTTTCGTTTGGGGGAAAGGGGTTGTATGGTGAAAAAATCATCACCCACAAGGATGTGTAACTGGAAGCCACTCCACTATATAACAGTTATTTCTTTAGTAAAACTGGTCATATAGACCAGTGTTTCCCAAACTTTTTTTCAACCAGCGCCGCCCCACTGGGCACAATTTTGTTTATCACCGCTCCCCTGTCAAATTAAATTTTAAATATTATACTGAATTTATCTTTCATAGCTAGATAACACTTAGGTATTAGTGTAAAAATCATTTTAATATTGTTTTCATTTTTATTATAAATACCAAAAATTAAAATGTTTTAAAAAAAACAAACCTTTTATTTAATAGCTTATCTCGATGTTTTCAATATGATGCTTGACTTTGGTGCTGACTGTCTAAGTTCCTTACTCTAGGTTCATTTGATAGCTTACCTCAATGTTTTCAATACAATAGTTGACTTTGGTGCTTACTGTCTGAGGTCCTTACTCTAGGTTCAGTTGATAGCTTATCTCAATGTTTTCAATACAATGCTTGACTTTAGTGCTTACTGTCTAAGGGCCTTACACTAGGTTCATTTGATAGCTTATCTCAATGTTTTCAATAAAATGCTTGACTTTGGTGCTTACTGTCTAAGGCCCTTACTCTAGGTTCATTTGATAGCTTATCTCAATGTTTTCAATACAATAGCTGACTTTAGTGCTTACTGTCTAAGGGCCTTACTCTAGGTTCATTTGATAGCTTATCTCAATGTTTTCAATATGATGTTGACTTTGGTGCTTACTGTCTAAGGCCCTTACTCTAGGTTCATTTCATTGCTTATCTCAATGTTTCCAATACGATGGTTGATTTTGGTGCTTACTGTCTAAGGCCCTTACTCTAGGTTCATTTGATAGCTTATCTCGATGTTTTCAATACAATAGTTGATGTTGGTGCTTACTGTCTAAGACCCTTGCTCTAGGTTCATTTGATAGCATATCTCAGTGTTTTCAATACAATGCTTGACTTTGGTGATTACTGTCTAATGTCCTTACTCTAGGTTCATTTGATAGCTTATCTCAATGTTTTCAATACGATGATTGACTTTGGTGCTTACTGTCTAAGGCCCTTACTCTAGGTTCATTTGATAGCTTATCTCAATGTTTTCAATACAATGGTTGATTTTGGTGCTTACTGTCTAAGCCCCCTACTTTAGGTTCCATGTTGCTCAGAAGTTGTCGTAGATCTCCTCGTTTTGTAATTTGCAGGTGGCTTCTTTGTTTAGTAAGAAACTACGTTGAAACCATATTCAGCCATATTGGAAGTTGGCAAAACAATGAAGATGCTTCCCGCAGCTTTAGATACCTCGCAGAAATTTCCTTCTATAGCCAATATTGAATAATTTTTGAAAGTTTGAAAAAAAATGGATAAAAATACACATCATCACCCGAGTATATTCACCCCCCCCCCAAAATGAAATAAATATTCTCAGTGACCCCTTTCAACATAACAGAGCCTACAAGAGGTCGCTATCGCCCACGTTGGGAAACACTGGTATAGACCCTTATTTATTACTGCGAAGAGTTCAGAACTTGTGACCATGTATTTTATTTAGGAAGATTAGTAAATTCCTATAAGAAATTTATTATTTGAAACCTCAGCAGGACACATTGAAGGCAAGAGAGACATGAAGGCAGCGCATAACTCCTGTCTAATGAGGTTATGTAAATGTTTGACAGAACAGAGATTAGGAGAGATAAGGAGAAGATAAAAATTAAGAGCTAGAAAGGACAGGGTATTGTGGTCGTCCACGTCTTGAAGGGAAAAGACATATAGAAGAAGATATTTTCATCGTACAATCCTTTCTTCCCACAGTCTAATACTCACAAAACATGGATGAGTAATCTACGTGGGCATCTTTGTAAAAGTAAATATTCTAGTTAATATTTATATTCTATTGTAATTACATTTTCTCACACTTTGTGACTAAGATTTTAAGGCTTAAGATTTTAAATGTGAATATTTATCAAGCTTTTCCTAGTCTGACATGAGGCCAAAATATTGAGATACACAGTGAAGATCAAGTTCGCGAGTAATAGTCCTTTGTGGCGAATTCGTTAACAATCGGTCTAAGGCAGGTAGTCGATCCCAAAACAGGATAGGCAAATTTTTTTTTAATGTTGGGAATGACTCACCTTTTGAAAATCAGCGGCGCGTGACAAGCGTATTAGGAAGTCCGTAGTGAAACTCTGTTCTATTTTTCTGACCTGAAAACTTAAAATAATTCAAGTGAAGCTTATTATGAACCTTTTCGTTGGTATGGCTTTAAAACAGGTTGGTTACAGCGAATTCATACGTCTTACTGTAGGTTATTTGTTGTTTTAGATCTTTCTAGAGAGAAATTTGTCAAATTAATTTAGTTTGATTAATTTCAAACCGTTAGCGTCAAAAGAAGATTCTAGCATTTTAAAAATGTTAACCTTAGCTTTTATATATTATTATTTTTTTATAAAAATAGCGTAATTATATATATATATATATATATATATATATATATATATATATATATATATATATATATATATATATATATATACCAAATATGTGGTGCAGTTCAATTTATATTACAATGAATCATTCATACAAAAAGTTGATTAGTAAATTTTGTGGTAGGATCCACCTAATTTTCATAGCGGAGTACCGACGATATAAATATGGTTCGTACCGGAAGACAGGGAGGCAAATCAAGAGATCCAACTAGAGACTCTGCCCGACTGCGACTTAGTAAACACATTCTCCAGGAACGGTCTTCCCAGGAATATACAAAAGACTATATGTAAATATTGTGTACACTTTCTTGTTTCAATACATTTTATTCTAACTACATTTTGTGTTTGCATTATTATTCCATGCATTAGTCAAGTTTCAACAGTAAAGTTAATGATATAAAATGGCGAAATCGCTTCGCTAACAAAATTTTAAAAGTGGCATAACAGCTGAGACATTACTCTATTTATTGAACAATTTAGTTCATGCCACATTGACTGAAAAACTCCTACAACAAAAAAATTCTCAAATTGCCATATTAGTAAAAAAATGCATTCTCTTAAATTTTCAAAAAATTCAACCTTAGCGTTGCGACTACATGCTCCAAAAGTTTGTATCCGTCAACAATAACACATTTAAAAAAAAAAACAACATATTTCGATTCGCATTATATTTTTTGGTCTCTGATGCTACCTGAATTCTACCAAAAACAAAATAATTTCCATGCCTGAAGATGACTGAATGTACAGTTGAATGTACTTGCGTATTAAAGAAAGACATTATACAGCTTATAATTTTTAAAAACAAGGATCATAACATTCATCGAGTGATTTGTAGGTTAATGCACCTTTAAAATTTTGTGAGCGAAGGGATTTTGCCATTTTATATCATTAACTTTACTAATCTACTTTTTGTATGAATGATTCATTGCAATATATATATATATATATATATATATATATATATATATATATATATATATATATATATAAATATAGGTAACTATACTCGTGTCGAAAAACCTTCGAACTCTTGATTTAACAACAGCCAAATCAATCACGAAGGAAAAAAAAGGTTTTAAAAAAAGAAAGAGCCAGGAACATGAAAGTCTGTCGAAAATAATCGCACAGATACAGGTTCAAGGCCCAAAGAAAAAACCCCGATACGAGTAAACAACTAACTAAAGAGCTCAATACAAGCGGAGCCGACCCTGACGATCTGCCTAAGTGAAACCTTGGTAGGTGTGTCTGGCTCATTAGGTTTGACTATATATATATATATATATATATATATATATATATATATCCTTGTGAAAATTAATTGAAAGAAACGAATACTTCCGTTATTATTTCATTTTTTCGTATTTTCCCAATAAAACATGAACCATTGCACATGTTAGCACTACATATGTCCATTCCACAAAGTCCTTCCTTGCAGAGTGAACACATATTCTCGATTGGATTTAAATCAAGAGAATTTCCTGGCCAGTCTATAGTACTTTGATTTGCTCACTGATAAGGCTTGCCAGTGTGTTCGTGCAGCGTTACAATTTTCGTACGCCTCCTTGGAGTAACGTCCGTCGCAGAAAGTGGTCGTAGGATAATTAATTGACAGTCCAGACAATAGTGTCTGGGTGTGTTAAAAATCTAATGTAATCACGGATAACGCAATATTTTTCAACGCCAAACAAATTTCCTCCCAAAATAGATTCATATTACTGCACACCACAGCAAATGACCTAACCTGAGAAAAAATAGATATCGATTGCAGCCTGTCACTCCAGTGGGTCTAAAACTGACCGTATGGTGAAAGAAAGGAAATGAAAACAGTTGTTTCTATTAATTGAAGTCATGTTGACCGAGAGTTTCAGCGTACTAGCCTTGGTCCCGTCAGATAACGTGCACTCTACCAGGAACTGTAACTAAGATCGGCTCAGCATAGTTGCAGTAGAAGCCAAAGTTGTGTTCGGTGGGAGCTGAACAATCACCAATGCCACTAGAGCAGGGCGTCTGCAAGAGGGACTGGCTAGCCGCCCTAGTAAACATGCGGAAACACGGAACAAGTATCCAGATATTATACTATATAGAGAGATAGCGGTACGTAAAATTTATGGATCCGTGGATAGTAAGTACATTTGTTATGATGATGCGAATGTATTTGAGGAAGTAAGAGAAAGCTAAACGCGTTATGAACGCTGCATATAGAACATAATATCTATGAAGCCATGGACAGTAAGATCACATCTCGTAATGAAGTTGTTATGATTTAGAAAGTGACATAAGGCACATCAAGGGGATAGAGGTATGTACAAATTATTTATGGAGCCTTGAATTTTAAATAACTTTTCAAAATATAGTGAACTGGTTTCGGGGAAGTGAAGGAACGCTAGAAATATGCCAGTTGCTTTAGGTACAGTCCTTGTATTTCTACAGTGGCAGATGTCAAGTGGTTTGGGACACAGATGCGTTGTATATTTCAAATGGCACAAGCCAAGTCTTTTGGAGGTACAGAGACCTTGTGTGTTATCATTGGCACATGTCAAGTGATTTGGGCGTGCAGAGCCTTGTATCTCTCCAGTCGTACATGCAAAGAGCTTTTGGGGTACATAGGCCTTGTATCACTACAGAGGTACATGTCAAGTGCTTGGAACATAGAGACCTTGTATCTATAAAATCTCACATGTCAAGTATCTTTGAGGTAAAGAGGCCTTGTATTTCTACAATGGGACAGCGAAATGTTTTGGGGGTACATGAACCTTGTAACCCTACAGTGGCTCATGCTAAGTGTTTGGGGAGTACATAGCCTTTGTATCTCTCCAGTGGCACATTCCAAATATTTATGGGGGGGGGGGCATAAAGCCCTTGTGTCTCGCTAGTGGCACATGTTAAGTGCATTGGGGGTACAGAGATCTTGTGTCTTTATAGAGGCACATGTGAAATATTTTTGGACACAGAGGCCTTGTTATTCTCTAATGGCACATGCAGAGGCCTTGTATCTTTCCAGTGGCACATGTCTATTCTTTTTAGGGTAGAGAAGCCTTGTATTTCTACAATAGCACATGCAAAGTGTTTTGGGGGCATAAAACACTTTTATTTCTCCAGTGACCTATGGTAAAGAGGCCCTTTGTCTCTACAGTGGCACATGCCAAGTTTTTGGGGCGTGCACATATTTTGTATCTCTACAGAGGCACATGTCAAATCTTTTGAGACTCATTGGCCTTGTATCTCTACAGTCGCACATGCCAAGTGATTTGGGTCTACATAGCCTTCGTATCTCTCATGTGGCATATGTCATGTGTTTTGGGGTGCAGAGGACTTGTATCAGTTATTCCCTTTAACTTAACGCTCCAAGTTTTGGCTGAGTACTGCTGTAGCCTGTTATTGAACTCACAACTCTTAGGGTCTAGTCACTGTATCTAACCAACGTCTTTATTTATTGGGCCATGAAGATAACAGTCCAAATAATGTAAATAATGCAAGTAATCATAATACATCATCTCAGAGATATAGACAGATACCAGCAATATATTTTTTTTATTAAAAAACATTATGATCAACAACCTATTTTTATAATAAAATAATTATCACTACATTTTTATAATAAATAATCAAAAATGTATTTTTATAATAATATCATCAACAACACATTTTTATAAGATCATTAACGATACATTTTTATAATAAAACCATTAACGATACATTTTTTATAATAAAATCATTAACAATACATTTTTATAATAAAACCATCAACAATACATTTTTATAATAAAACCATCAACAATATATTTTTATAATAAAATCATTAACGATAAATTTTTAAAATAAAATCATTAACAATACATTTTTATAATAAATATCAACAATACAACATTAAAACATAAACAATACATTTTGAAGTGAAATTAACAGCAATACATTTAAAAGAAATCGCCAACAATACATTTTATCATTGACAAACTATAAAACATACGTTTGTCCTTAAAGTATAAAATGATGTCCAAAATATTTGTAGCTGAAGCCATAAAATTGCGCGCAAAATATTTACATTTCGTCAAGAAATAACTCATAAAGATTAATATTGGGATTAAACAAAATCAACCAGCGAACCAAACAGCATTGTGTCATCTGCGCATTTTATGTTGTTCACATTATGACAGTCGATAGTAAAACCCTGGCAGGTCTTTTCCGATCATCTTCCTGTGTAGATCTTTTGAAATCATTTTACCCCAAGCAAGGTGATAATGCCACTAAGACGAAAGGGGTTACTTGGGAGGACAAAGAATAAGAAAACATGAGGAGAAGGAACCGGAAACTCAATCCTAAACAGGAAACAAGGGATGAACCTCGACTCCTGTTCAGTACGGTGAGAAAATCCATCCGGCTCTTACTACCCTGTTCTATTTTTTTTTACTTGCTTAACTCGTTTCTTATCCGCATGCAGTTAGTTTCTCTCAGTAAATGTTGTGGGTTATTCTAATATGTTTTTCTCATGTTGAGCTTGCATAGCAGTTTATATAGGTTTTCGTGTTGCATAAGTTAACCAATAAAATCCATGTGGTTTTTTTATATCCTCTGGGAAAAAAAGTGATACGCCAATGAATGCGTCTAGTGAGTCACGAGGTGGGCGTATAGCTCTTGAACAGTTCAGGTGAGTCGCGCGCACACATCAGTCTTAGCTCGAGTCGCGGTGAGGAAACATGGCGGTGTCAAAGTAGCTCGTTTGGCGTTGTCTGCTGTACGATGGGCTTGTCAGCAGCCGCATCAAGTCGCTCTAATAAATCAAACACATCTTCGGATGTTTTTAGTTACCTTATACTTTAACAAATGCTTTTGCATATTCTACAAAATATGGATGTGCTTTTTTCCTATTTTCGTTGCTCGTTTTGTTAGATAAATAGGGACGGGATGTGCGACACCGCAATCCGAAGGCGAATTGAGATAGCCAAAGATGCATTCCAAAAGCTAAGCAGAGTATTAAGACACAGAAAAAAAGTAGTTAGAAACGAAGAAAAGAGTACTGAATTGTTACGTGATATCTGTCCTCCTCATATGGCAATGAATGCTGGAAAATCTCTTCAGATATAAGGAAGAGACTTGAAGCAAGAGAAACGTGGTTTTACAGAAGGGTGCTGAGGATGCGATGGAACGAACAATTGAGTCACGACGAATTTTTAGAGAAAATGGAAACAAAAAGGAAACTTATAATTAAGGAAAAAATAGTTGAAATTTCTGGGGAACGTAATGAGGAAAGAGGGCTTTGAAAATCTGATACTCAAAGGGCAGATTGAGGGAAAGAGGAAAGCAGCGCGTAAAATACTTGATGGGGTTGAGTAAATGGATGGTAGATCAGGGTTTGGGAGAAATAACAAAAAGACAAAACTTATTAGGATCTACAAGACATGGAGATCTGGAGGGCCATGATGGCCTACGTGCTGAAGGGCAGCATCAGCAAGAAGAAGAAGAAGAAGAAGAAGAAGAAGAAGAAGAAGAAGAAGAAGAAGAAGGCAGAGGAGGAGACGGAGAAGGCTTTGGCGGCTCTTGTCTTTTATTATCCAGTAAATGTTATGGCTTCTTGATAAAGACAATGAAGTGGTTTTGCATTGGCTTCTCCAAACCTTCCAAATATATTTTAATAATTCCAATCTAAGCAAGACAACGAAGCCACTCAAACGCAAGGAGTTGCTGAATGTGAGAAAAAGAAAATATGAAGAAGAGAAAACAATAAAAGAACAGAAATTAAGAAGACAGAAAATGATTTAATTGTTTGAAGATCAAAGTTGACTGGAAAACAAGAAGCCGGTACATTAAATCAAATCTCCTAGCAGCAGACCTACCATTGGATTCAATATAATGTTTCCAGTTCATGTCAACGGAAAACGTTAGGCCGAGAAATCGCAATGAGTCACTCACTAGGAGGTTAGCACCAGCCATATTCTGACTTAAAATAAAAAGTGTCTAATTCTTGATTATTCCTTAAAAGTATGATGCTCTACTGACTGAGTTATGCAGGCCGCTTCAAAAGGGTTCTCTCATCCGCTTAAAAGAGAGCATTCTCGTTTTGGAGTGTTAAAATCAACAAGCAATTACTTACCTCAGTTAACAACAGATTGTATGTCATTTTTTAGATCTGCTGCCAATTTGGCATCACCAGAGAAATGTTTGTCGTATTATTCGTCAAAGAATTCTGCTTAAAGACCACACAACCCATCGAGATCATTTAACAAAAATCCTGTCCGAAAAGAAATTATTTCTGTATTTATTTCTGAGTTATTAATGTGAACGTTGATATCATGGGTAGGACTCAATAAATAATACATTTTGTTCACTGTTGGATTTAAGGTAACATGTATATATAGGAATCCATTGTGATTTTTATATCGATAACCACTCAAGTTACTGTTAATATTTTAGTGATTAGCTACTTCAATAATTAAATGTGTAAGGTTTCTTACGGGAACATTTTTTTAGGACATGAAATAATGGTGGTGAAAAAGAGTAGATGCACAAAATAACAGACCAATTGATTTGAAATGCAAAGATAACATTTATTAAAACAAAAATCAACAAAAGGAAAATTTAAAACAAGTGTTTCTTTTGTAAGAAGAAAATTGCATACACAACGAAATGTTCATAAATATCTTTTCGAGTGTAACTTACTGTGTTGGTATGTTTTAGGGTGAAGCATTCACAGACCTTTTAGCTTCAGCGTGGAAAGTTCGAAAGAAGAAAACCCGGAAGAAGAGAGTTACTTTAGGGTTTACGTGTTTTAATATTCTGGTTGCTGCTGATACAATGTTTACGGTAGCTACTGCTACTATGTTTAAGAGCTGCACCTGATAATAGGTTTAAAATTACTAAAATATTTAAATTGATGTAGGAACTTGATATTAGTGTTTCCATTTCGTACTTTCTGTTTATTTTGCTTACAACCATAAATTATGTCTTCTTATAATTGACTAGCAGTATGGCCCGGCGTTGCCCGTGCTTGATTAAAAAATCGTACGACTCATACAGCAATCGCTATCACTTGACTTAAAATATTTTTTGCCCTTTCTTGCCTTTAAAGGAGTGCCCTTTGCCGTGCTGATGTTGATACATGCCTCACTTCTTGCCTATCTCACACTGCAATTTTTTCTAAGCTCTATAAAAATATAATTAACAGATCAATTTCCCTGGAGGTTAGCATCAGCCATGTTGAGAAATGTTTAAAACTTTTCTTTAAGATGATTAATAGAGTGCGGGTTTGTTTTTGGAGGCGTTAAAATTAAGAAGTCAGAATTTTAAAAAGGACCTGTTAAAAGTTTGATGAATAATCTTGTAGAGTGAATAGCCATCGAGCACAATGGGTAATACTGGGCTCCATAGCTATGGATGTATTAAATGGATTCTGATAACACGGTAGCGCTTTTCTTTCTAGACTGAAGTTAACGGCTCTGGCGGAAGTTTCCCACGATACATTCAACGACCAAAATGTCCGTGACGAAGGAGAGCCTTCAAGTAGGAGGACTTTGATTTGACCTGGAGTTGGATGGGCTGCATCAGGTTTATTCGCTCAAACCACGCTACGCATGTAGCAGGATTCCAAGCCATGTATATGAAGGGAACTGCTCAGGTAATCATCTGCGCAGTGACCTTACGACCACATCCGGTTTATGTGACTGGCGATGATGATGATGATGATGATGATGATGATGATGATGATGATGATGATGATGATGACGACGATGATGATGATACGTAAAGTGGATCATGACATAAATCCAGGACCATTGGCCGTCGTTTTTCCCAGCTTTCAGCACGAAAATTGCGCGAATAAATTTTAGGTTAGAATTTATAATAATTCATTGCTAAAATCATCAGCCTTCTCTCCCACAAATAACAAGAGACGCGGGAGAAGATGAGAAGACTGGCCTCCAAATCAATATCAGGAAGACGAAGGTCATGAGGGTAAGCAACAGACAACAAGACCCAGTGCTACTACATGAAGAAGGCATGAAGGAAGTCGATAAGTTTGCCTACCTGTAAAGCGTCGTCAGTAAAGATGGCGGGATGGGAGGAGAGCTGAAGACATCAGGTGCCGAATCAGCAAATCCCAGCACACTTTCAAAACTGTGCGGCCAATCTGGTGATCAACATCTCTCTCTCTTTACAACAAGATCCAGATCTTCAACACCTACGTCGAGCCGATCCTACTTTACGGCCTAGAAACCTGGCGGGTAACCAAGACCAACACCCACAAACTAGAGACATTTACCAACTTATGTCTCAGGAACATCCTCAATATCAGGTGGCCGAAAGTCGTCTCCAATGGACAACTGTGGGACAGGACCAGACAAGCCTCAATCCAGACTGACATCAAGAAATGAAAATGGTGATGTTTCGGTCACACACTCCGCAAGCCTGCTTCTAGTGACACCAGGCAGTCAGGCAGGCAGGCACTTGACTGAAATCCACAAGGGAAGTCGTCTCCAACGATCAAGTGTGGGACAGGACCAGACAAGCCCCAATCCAGACTGACATCAAGAAATGGAAATGGGAATGGATCGGCGACACACTCCGCAAGCCTGTTCCTAATATCCCCAGGCAGGCAGGCCCTTGACTGAAATCCAAAAGGGTAGTCGTCTCCAACGACCAACTGTGGGACAGGACCAGACAAGCCCCAATCCAGACTGACATCAAGAAATGCAAATGGGAATGGATCGGCCACACACTCCGCAAGCCTACTTCTAGTGTCACCAGGCAGGTACATGACTGCAATCTACACGGGAAGTGTAAAGTGTTTTGACAAAAACAGTCTTGGCACGGAAGTGTTGACGCAGAGGCGAAGGCAACCGGCACGACATGGGCCGAGCTGAAGAGGATGGCCCGGAACCGCATTTGTTGGGGAGGTGTTGTTGCGGCTCTATGTTTCACAAGGAATCAAGTGGAATGAGAAGAAAATCATTAACTTCTGCATGCTTTCTACAAATACGTATCCTATTTATTCTCTCTCTCCTGAAGTTAATGAAAGTCTTAACTGTGTTGTAATAAAAACCTTTCCGATTTGGTGCCATCATTTGAATCTTGAAATTGCTACATGTAAGTTCCATGCTAATACCATATTTTTTGCGAATAATACGAGAAGACTTTGAAAATGAAAGTAAAAAAAGAGTGTCGTATGAATTTTTAACCAATTTGAAAAAACTCTCTTTTGAAAAACCAAGATTGCAAATACACTCAGGAAGCATCATAGGTAATAAAACTCAGAGTAAGTAGGTGTTGATAATTGTTAACGCAGGGTATTTGATATGGGAATTTTTTAAGCGTGGCTTAAGTGTGGCACAAGGCCGGAAGTACCGAGCACCCAATAAGGGTATTTGATATGTCGGCAATATTTGTTCTTTGGGAATCAGCATTATAGAATGTCTTTTGTCTGAAAGACAGGAAATAAGCCGGAATTGTTTAAAAAAGATTAATAAAGCTAATGCACTAGATTCTTCACGTTCTGGTAGCATCTATGTTCCAATAAAGCATTTTTTTCCTGAAAATTCGGAAATAAGTTTTTGAAACGGAAATTAGTAGAAGAAACACACAATGAATAAACACCTGTTTTTTTATTCTTTCATATTGTGAAAAATTAAATATGTTATACAGGGTGTCCATAAAGTTCGTGTGCACTTTAAAAAAATTACGACTTTATTTATATTTGCGATAGAAAGTTTTAAGTACAGCTAAAATAACTAATCAGTTGGCAAATGTTTTCCGTGAACTGCAAAATCGTATTACCCTTTGAATTGCTAATGATGGAGGACATGTGGAAACTTAAATAAAATTTCAATAAAACCTTAAAATATATAGATTTACTTCTTTCTAATCCTTTTTACAAATTATTTCTATCGCAAATACAAATAAATTTATAAATTTTTTAAAGTGCACACGAATTTTATGGACACCCTGTATATACAACATTGCAATTTTAATTGATAATATGGTACAATTAAAAAAAAAACTTTATATAGAGATGGCTGTAATACGGGGTCCTATTATACTCAAGGATGTAATGTATTCTCTATTTTTTGACTTCGGAAACACAGAGCGGTATTATATTCAAGTGGCGTATTATACACAAGAAAGTAGGGTAGGTTATTCTCGTTCACTTCTCGCTTGTGGGATGTTCTTACGTTTTCTTGTTTTCGTGTCAACTACAGTCTTCAAACATTTAAATTCTCCTTAAATTGTTATCGTTTGTCTCATTGAATCCTGTTCTTTTATTGTCCACGTTCCTCAAAAACGTTTTCTTGTTTGTTTGTTTTTTTTTCACTCTCATTAATCCAATTCGGTTTAGTGATCTTATTGCCTTGCTTGGGGTGAAATGATTAAACACAATTGTAGGCTAGAATACTATTAATGATTAGCGTTGGTTTAATCTTGGTACAGAAGAGATTAATTTAAGCGTTATTAATTAATTTTTTATAACAGCTGTTTTTTTTAAAAATTTATTTACATCCACTTTTGTAGTTAAGAAGAATACAAGACTTATTGCTGGAAGCTTCTCCTACTTTGCATATACAGGGTGTATGAAAAATACTTTTACAAAGGACAAAAAGTTCTCCCGTGGCGAATGGCCCTGCACACGTTGAAAATGATACTAATACAGGAGCTGCTGTTGAAGTACCCTCCTTGCGGTACTATGAGATGTACGACATACTAGGGACACTTTGTGTGCTGGTACCTAGATCGTCACTGACAGTCTTTAGAATGTCTTCTTCGTAGCAAGGCGTACGAGAGTATCTCGGTCTTCCTTGATCCATAATTTGTGGTGCCACGGATCTTGTCTCAGCAACGCGACGATCAACGGCAGCAAAGGTTGGATGACTCGACTGCCTTCGTTCTGGAAACGCAATCTGATACAGCCGTGCAGCCTCGCGTCCATTACCATTCACTTTTCGCGGTCGTATGTAAAAATCATATCTAGCTGTTAACGATATATCCTGTCATTGTTAAACAGAACTATTATCAGTTAACTCATTACTACACGCGTTAAACCTTTAAAACAGAAAAGCAACAAATGTACACGAATTACAAATGTAACCTAGTCTCCGTGGCAACACAGTACTAGATCTATCAGTCTGTATTTCTGAGATGAGGTATTATGTACACTATTTACATTATTCGGACTATTGTCCTCATCTTTGTTGCCATATTTATCACAACGTTTCGGCCCTTCAGTATCTGTTTATATTTCTGAGATGAGGTATTATGTACACTATTTACATTATTCGGACTATTATCCTCATCTTTGTCGCCATATTTATTACAACGTTTCGGCCCTTCAGTATCTGTCTATATTTCTGAGATGAGGTATTATGTACACTATTTACATTATTCGGACTATTGTCCTCATCTTTGTCGCCATATTTATTACAACAAAAATTGCAATATGAGCTTGTTTATAATACCCAGAAATTCATACACAGATGTACTCAAGGACACATGTCACAGTGGATAAAAGCGTTGGTTAGATCCAGTGACAGGACCCAAAAGAGTGTGAGTTTAATACTCGGTTAAAACAGTGGAGAACTTGGAGAGGGGAATTAACAGGAGATAACTGATAACTGACATCCATTAAACATGGCATGTGGAACTAGAACAGTCTACCCCAGTGAGCGAAATAAAGGGTTCAGGTCGACATTCAAACCACCTGAAGAAGGCCGGAGCGTACAACGGCCGAAACGTTGTAATAAATATGGCGACAAAGGTGTGGACAATAGTCTGAATAATGTAAATAGTGTACAGTACCATCTATTGTAAACTTAATAACTGTTATATACCATACATATGAACAGTAATGCGTATGACCCAAACCTCATGTTGGACACTATTGTAAGTGTGTGTGTGTGGGGGGGTGATATAATTTACATTTGTAAATAAAATAAATATATCGGACTGCCATAATTATTTCATAATAATATTATATTCCCTAGGTGGGCCATAAAAAATGACAAGAAACATAGGGCAGGACAGCTACTCATGGTGACACCCCCTCTTTTTTTAGAAATGCTACTGAGGTGGATATACAATGGAGCTTATGAAATATATGCTAACATGTTTATTTTTTCATTTTTATTGTTGTAGTTCTAATTTTAAAAGAAGGGGTCGAGAAATGGGTATAAATATTAATTATGGTATATATATATATATATATATATATAATAATTATTTAAAAAAAAAAAGATTACTTCCCTACATAAGAGTTCTCATGTTTCAAAAACAAGAGCTAAAAACCTTAATATAATCATTGAAATTAAATTAAAGTATCAAGAATTGTTTCATCCTAATTCATAATTCGTAATTATAATTTAAGCTCTACTTCTGTATGGAGCACTGTTTTTTTAAAAATAAAACAAAAATACTAAATTTACCTAACGTATTCTTTCCTATTTTTCTACGTATTTGCATATATATATATATATATATATATATATATATATATATATATATATATAATTTATTCGAAAATTATAACATAAATATGTTATAAAATCACTACAAAAATAGCTATTTTTTTCAACACTTCTGGTGTCTTATCAAGTGATTGTACTTGTATATATATATATATATATATATATATATATATATATATAATGCAATACTCTTCGATAAAACCAATCGTGTACTCTCAGTCACTGGCGTGTTTATCGAAAAATAAATAAGCTTAAATTCACCTTCATCCTTGCCGTGCGCCAACCTTAAATGAGGTATTATGATTACTTACATTATTTCCATAATTTGATTATATTTGTCTATATCTCTGAAATGTGGTATTATGATTACTTACATTATTTACATGTTTTTATTATATTTCTTTGTATCTCTAAGATGAGGTATTATGATTACTTTCATAATTTTATTTTATTTGTCTATATGTCTGAGATGAATTATTTTGATTACTTACGTAATTTACATTATTTTTTTATATTTTCCTATATCTCTGAGATAAGGTGTCATGATTACTTACACTATTTAGATTATTTTATTATATGCTTCTATATCTCTGAGATAAGATATTATGATTACTTACATTTTTTACATAATTTTATTATATATCTCTATATATCTGAGATGAGGTATTATGATTGCTTACATTATTTACATTATTTTATTACATTTTTATATATAGCTGAGATGAGGTATCATGATTATTATTTATTGTATTTGTCTACATCTCTTATATGAGTCATTATGATTACTTACATATTTACATTATTTTATTTTATTTCTCTATATCTCTGAGATGATGTATCATAATGACTTTCATAAATTTATTATATTATGACTACTTACAATATTTACAATATTTTATTATATTTGTCTATATCTCTGAGATGATGTATTATGATTATTTTCACTATTTACATTATTCGGATTGTTATCCTCATGTTTCTTGCCATATTTACAACGTTTCGGCTGTTATACTATCCGACCTTCTTCAGGTGATTGTAATTTCCAACTGGACCCTTTTTTTCTTTCTCCGGGGTAGATTGTTCTAGCTTAACATGCCATGCCTATTCTGGATGTCTCGGTTATTTCCCTTTAACTCAACTCTCCAAGTTTGGTTCACCACTGCTGTGGCCTGGAATTGAACTTACAAATCTCAAGGACATATGGCCTAGCGGATGGGCTCCTCGAGGCGGTGTAATGGTTAGCAAGTTTGTCTCGCTAGAACAATTACGACTGAGTAGTGAATTCGATCCTCACTGGGTACCCCATACATTCGGCCTTGTGCCACATCTAAGCTACGCTTAGGAAATCACTATGGCCCAGCAGATATAGACGTTGGTTAGATCCATTGACTAGAACCATATCGTCAAGAATTTGAGTAAGAAAATCAAAATCAATAATCTTTAACCTCTTCCCCGCCAATTATTTTGGGAAAAACGTTTCATTTTCAGACGCATCTTTTATTTTTTTTTTGTTTTCAATATAGTAAGTAAGAAACTGTGTCAACCCAAGCAGTGGATAACACTTCTACTAGACGCATGGGTTGACAAACACGTCTGTAGCTACTTTTTGAACGCTATATTTTGCACGTGTTCATTCGTCCGTGTCTGAGAAATGCACTTTGCGTAAAAAACATACAGTAGCGGCCATAATATAAGGAACGGAAACAACAAAGACATAAATATGTCTATTACTTAAAAAGTAATGCATGATTAGCAATGGAATTTTTACCGAATAAAGATTAGGGTGTAATGCATAAATATTATACAAAGTTACAAAAATTTACATAATAGTTGTTTTTTTTTAAAATAAAGATGTAGAGAAGCACAAAAAACCATTCACAGGAGGGGGTAGAACATTATCGTCCATGATGCCAATGCCAGAGATCTCCAGGACATTCGCTAACTGTCAGACATGACGAAGAAATAGCGGTTCATGTCGGCGCACGCACAAGAACAACTGTTGTTAAGAAAAAACGATTATTGAACAAGTTGAAACATTAAAAAAACTTGGCATGCTATGTTTTTTTTGGTTTTTTTTTCCAGAGAAAAAATATCTAGCAGGATTTAAAAAAGTGAACTTGAAAGTAAAAAGCACAAACATGAAAAATAATGAAGAAAGTCGACTTGGTGAATCTAAAACTCACATGACATATAGAAGGTAAAAAGGGTCACTGGAAAATAGCTTGTCATCTCCCTTACGGGCTTGTCTAAAAAGTTGGCAGAACAGGGATTGAGACATTTTTTTACAGTAAGGTTAATACTGTACAAGCCCGGGAGCCACTCGAGATAGAGGGTTACGTTAAGGAGGTAGTTTATATGGCCGTGGGAGGGGGGAGATAACGGTTAACTTGAACAGGTTAAAATTGTAGTGATCTCGGAAACATTCTCTTGGGAGCCTGTTACATAGCGCAGTGGTTCGTGAGAAGAAGCTGTTCGAGTGGAACTTACTTTTTACCGATGGCATACGGAGGGATTGTGGGTGGTTTGCAACAATATAAACGGCATGGCGAGTCCTAGCCGAGTAGGTTAAACATGGTGGAACAAAGGCATTAAATTCGTCCGAGCACTGACCATGGAAGTAGCGATAGAACAGCGAGAATCTTGCCTCAACCCCGCCTGTGAAAGAGAGGTTGGAGGGTGGAAACTGATTCGTCACCCACGAGAATTCGGAGACGCTTTTGAACTCTATCGATAACGCAAAGACAAACCTTACTCAGTACCACGAAGGATACGAAGCTGTGGAGACCCATAATCGGCCACGTCCTGAACATATTAAATAATAATATTAAGATGTGTGACTTTCTAATTGGTCTCCATTTTTGCCCAGATGCATCAATCTTTCTTTTTATGTGCCGTGTCCTTTCAGGACGTAGGCGATCATGACCCTCCAACCCCCTCTATCCCTTTCAGCTCTCAACAAGTTCCTTCCCTCTGCTTCCTCCTCCAGACCATGTTCTGTCATCCACTTGCTTAAGTCCGCCAGGTATGTCACGCGTTGTTTTCCCTTCTCTCTCTTTCCCTCTATTCGACCCGTGAGTATCAGATTCTCCAAGCCTTCCTTCCTCATTATGTGTCCCAGAAACTTCAGCTGCTTTTTCCTGATGTTAAGTATAAGCCTCCTCCTTGTTTGCAACCACTCTAAGATCTCGTCGTTGCTCGCTCCATGATATCCTTATCCATCAATAAAGAACGGCTTTCGTTTTTACCCAGTCTGTTGACTACCTTTGTGCGTTCAGCGGTCAGTGTGCCTCGTCTACCACCATTCAACAAGTCTCTCCCCAACCAACTTGGTTTCACCTATTAGTTTTATTGCTAGTTGTTCACCTCTCATTCAGTGACTGGCAAGTATTCGTCTATAGTTTTAAAAATAAATGTGAAAGCTCACTTCACTGCCAAAATTGTGTACAACGACTGTCACAGCAACGTTTTTTTATGATTATTTTAAGGCAACGAAAGAAAGAAAGAAAGAAAGAAAGGAAGAGAAAGAAAACTCAGTTTTATAGACACTGCCACTCCCAACCTTCCACAACTAGTAACAGTGTGAAGGTACAGGTATATATGCAAGCATGGCTTGGTCTCCCTACTGGCCTCACCCAATCTACTTGGACATCTATATTGTGTATATATTTCTCCTTACAGGTGAGCGACAGATACTATTATTATTTCTTTTCTGGATATAATGTCTTTTAAAAACGTTTGTATGTTTTGTTTTTATTAGTAATTTCGTTCGTCGTTATTACTAACGACAAATCGACTAAGCCCTCACCGGCTTCATTTAAAGCTGACCTAATAACTAATAGAAACATACAAGCAACAACCCGAACACTGTTTCTTTTATTTGGCCTCCTTTCTTTTTATTTTCTTCTCGATTCAGAAATGTGGATAGGAGAAAATAAAAAAAGAAACTCGCCTCATTAATAGGAGGTATATTAGCTATTCAAGTCATTTCAGATTAATTATAGTTGCCCGAAAAAGAGAAACTCTTTCCTCCTGTTGAGAAAAAAATAGTTTTCTATTATTTTCGTGTTGTGATTATTGTGTCTATCGGCTGCCCAGCGTTTATATGAGACATCGTTAGAGGGGCTTTGTTTGGGACAAATAATAATTGTTGTTGATGGGTTATTTTTATCTGACACATTGTTTCCGAGAAAACACACCGATTATGTTTACCTGTTTAGAATAACAATCAGATGTTTCTCATTGTGCTCATTTTACTCTTTAGACCATGTGATATTAAAGATAACAGCTTCCGATCTATCTATCTATCTATCTATCTATCTATCTATCTATCTATCTATCTATCTATCTATCTATCTATCTATCTATCTATCTATCCCAGACTGTTCATTATCTATCTATCTATCTATCTATCTATCTATCTATCTATCTATCTATCTATCTATCTATCTCAGTCCACTCATATCTATCTATCTATCTATCTATCTATCTATCTATCTATCTATCTATCTATCTATCTATCTATCTATCTCAGTCCACTCCTATCTATCTATCTATCTATCTATCTATCTATCTATCTATCTATCTATCTATCTATCTATCTATCTCAGTCCACTCCTATCTATCTATCTATCTATCTATCTATCTATCTATCTATCTATCTATCTATCTATCTATCTATCTATCTATCTATCTATCTCAGTCCACTCCTATCTATCTATCTATCTATCTATCTATCTATCTATCTATCTATCTATCTATCTATCTATCTATCTAATAGTTTTTCAAGCACTGTCTTAAATGCGTGAGTCCTTATCAAAGGTCAAGACTTCAGGAACTGATTTTAAAAGTAGCCACGCCCTCTACATATACTGAACTGGCGCAACACAGTCATTGTGACTTCTCTCTTAGACTCGCACTAATTTAAGCTTAGTAGACATCTCTCTTTATCATATGGTTTATGCAAATCAGATCAGAGTAAAAAAAATATTGGTTTGAAGAAAACCCATTTCGTTCCTTTTCGTTTTGGTTCCATTTTCATAATGAGACGATCAACAAAATAGGTTATCACACTTGCTAGTCGAGTAACACAAGTAAACTCGTTCTATTTAAAATAAATCTTAACGTATCGTCTTTGTATAAATAAATACTGACGTATTGATTTTTAGTTCTCGCATGATTGCTGTTGTTACAGTGTCGATAAAATGAATGCCATACAAAAATCACAATTACTACTACAAGTACTACCGGAATATCTTCGAATATTGAAAAGACATTTTACTAATATTACAACCGATTTTATTATTATGATTTCTTGTGCTAAGAGACACTCGTTCGGATAAGAGAGTAAATATTAAAGTTTTTTTTACACTATTTACATTATTCAGACAATTGTCCTCATCTTTGTCGCCATATTTATTACAACATTTCGGCTGCTGTATGCTCCGGCCTTCTTTAGGTGGTTGGAATGTCGAACAGAACCCTTTATTTCGCTCACTGGGGTAGACTGTTCTAGTTCCACGTGCCATCTTTTAATGGATGTCAGTTATCAGTTATCTCCTGTTAATTCCCCTCTGCAAGTTCTCCACTGCCTTAACCGGGTATTGAACTCACACTCTTTGGGTCCAGTCACTGGATCTAACTAACGCCTTTATCCACTGTGCCATGTGTCCTTAAATGTATTCAGGGTGTTTCTGTAATTCTTCCTTTCTTGAATGTTATTTTTGCACACCTATCTAATCCGAAATCCATACCTATGTCGTCACTGAAACATTTTACTGTATTGAGGAGATCTTTCAACTCATTGTCGTCTTTGGCAAAGAATTTGAGATAATACATGCAGAATAGGTAATTAAATCCTTTTTGTTTATGCTGTATCTATATCTTATTACTGTTTAGTTCATGCGAAAGAACAGAAGGGGTGACAAGGATTGTTCCTATAAGATTCCTCACTGGTTATTCACGCGATTGGAAATGGCAATGCCTTTGCTGTGATTCTGGTATAGTCCCATGATATATTTAAGGAATTTTTCTATCACAGAGGAGACTGTACATTTCCAAAGCCTCCGGATTTAAGAGTGTGGCACACTATCAAAGGTATTATGTTTAATCTATCCAAACTGTGGTGATATTGCTACTTTTTTCTGTAACTTTCCAGGGTCAGTTTATTTATCAGTAGTTGATCTTTGCAACCATATGCACCTCTTTGATATCTCTTTTGTTCCAGGGGAAGAATGTTGTTTTCATCGAGAAAATACAGTTGATCAGAACAGACGTGATCAATTTATACGTGATGCACAGACATGTTATTGGTCTATAATCATCTGCTTCACCCATTTTTGGTAGGAGATATGTAATACGTTATGTGTTCCATTTTGGAATTTCACTGGGTTATTAATTAGCATTAATAAAGTTTGCACAAAGGTTTTATGGATAGATTACCGATGATATAGCCAGAAACTGGGTAACTTGTACTTTCATGGGGATATATATTTTTTGGATTTTATTAGAGATATTATTATTATTATTATTATTATTATTATTTGTGTATGTTATGTTTCCTGCTTTGTATCATGTAGAGTCGGGTCTAAACTATGGTTTTTAGGCCCTATAGAAGAATTGTCATTTAATTAATAGCACTTTTCTTAGTATATGGCATGTTATTAGTAGGATGATTTCTGGGCAACATGTATGTTGATGCTACCTGGGACACTGTTAGTAAAATTATCCATTCTTCATCTCACGAGGCCCGGATCTCCGATTACTAATGATACAGTCAAAGTCTTCATTCGCAACATCCTGTTAATCTCGACCTCCAGGTCCTTGTATTTGGACAGAAATTTGGTATTATTATTATTATGTTATTTTGCTTTTTGCTTAATGAAATCCCTAATCTGGTCATTACACAAAGATCTATGTTAAGACTTGGTAGAAAATACATGCATTCGGTTTTTTGAACTTCTTGCTACCAGGGATCTTGCTAATGTTCTTGTCTATACATTTGTTGATCGGATCCCAGATCTATGTTAACGTTTGGCAGAATATATATGCATTCGGGTTTTTGAACTTCATGCTACCAGGGATCTTGCTAATGTTCTTGTCTACAAGTTTATTGATCGGATCCCAGATCAATGTTCAGGCTTGGTGGAAAATATATGCATTCGGTTTTTTGAACTTCTTGCTACCAGAGATCTTGCTAGTGTTTTTCTCTATACCTATATTAATGGGTTCCCAGATCTATGTTAAGTCTTGGTAGAATATATATGCATTCGGGATTTGGAAATTCCTGCTACCAGGAATCTTGCTAATGTTCTTGTCGATAACTTTAATTCAGAGCTCTTTTTTCAGGCATGGTAGAAAATATATGCATTCGTTTTTTTTAATTACTTGCTACCAGTGATCTTGCTAATGTTCTTGTCTATACCTTTATTAATGGGATCCCAGACCCATGTTAAGGCTTGATAGAACATATATACATTCGATTTTTAGAACTTCTTGCTACCAAAGTTCGTTTTAATGTTCTTGTCAATACTCTTATTGATCGGATACCAGATCAATGTTAAGGCTTCTTAGAATATATATGCATTCGGTGTTTTGAACTTCTTGCTACCAGAGACATTGATAATGTTCTTGTCTATACATTTATTGTGGGATCCCAGATTTAAGTTAAGGCTTGGTAGAATATATATACATTAGGTTTTAAAAAAAAACCCTAACCCTAACACTTGAACTTCTTGCTTCCAGGGATTTTGGTAATGTTCTTGTCTATACATTTATTGATCGGTCTATGTTCAGGCTTGGTAGAAAATATAGCATTAGGTTTTTTGAACTTGCAACCAGGGATCTTGCTAATGTTCTTGACTATACAATTATTGATGGGATCGCAGATCTATGGTAAGGCCTGGTAGAAAATATATGTATTCGGTTTTTTGAACTTCTTGCTAACATGATCTTGCTAATGTTTTTGCCTATATGTTTATTGATCGGATCCTAGATCTATGTTAAGGCTTGGTAGAATATATATGCATTCGTTTCTTGAACTCCTAGCTACCAGGGATCTTGTTAATGTTCTTGCCTCTACCTTTATTGATGGGATACCAGATATATGGTAAGGCTTGGTAGAAAATATATGCAATCAGTTTTTTAACTTCTTGCTACCAGGGATCTTGCTAATGTTCTTGTCTATACCTTTATTCATCGGATCCCAGA
The DNA here is from genome assembly GCA_964036315.1 of Acanthosepion esculentum. Classification (NCBI taxonomy): domain Eukaryota; kingdom Metazoa; phylum Mollusca; class Cephalopoda; order Sepiida; family Sepiidae; genus Acanthosepion; species Acanthosepion esculentum. Next base: position 7,642,140 of record OZ038500.1, on the reverse strand, counting down.
TCTATGTTAAGATTTGTTAGAATATATATGCATTCGGTTTTTGAATTTCTTGCTACCAGGGATCTTGCTAATGTTCTTCTCTATAACTTTATTGATCGGATACTAGGTCTATGTTCTGGATTGGAAGAAAATATATCCATTCGTTTTTTTTTAACTTCTTGCTACCAGGGATCTTGCTAATGTTCTTGGCTATACCTTTATTGATGGGATCCCAGATCTATGTTAAGGCTTGGTAGAAAATATATGCATTCGGTTTTTTGAACTTCTTGCTACCGGGGATCTTGCTAATGTTCTTGGCTATACCTTTATTGATCGGATCCCAGATCTATGTTAAGGCTTCGTAGAATATATACGCATTGGGTTTTTGAACTTCTTGCTACCATTGATCTTGCTAATGTTCTTGTCTGTACTTTTATGATCGGATACCAGATCTATGTTAAGCCTTCTTGAAAGATATATGCATTCGTTTTTTTAAATTCTTGCTATCAGGGATCTTGATAATGTTCTTGTCTATACTTTTATTGATCGGATCCCAGATCTATTTTTTAGGCTTGGTAGAATATATATTCATTCGGGTTTTTAAAATTCTTGCCACCAGTGATCTTGCAATTGTTCTTGTCTATACCTTTATTCATCGGATTCCAGATCTAGGTTAAGGCTTGGTAGAATATATATGCATTCGGTTTTTGAACTTCTTGCTACCAGGGATCTTGCAAATGTTCTTGCCTATACATTTATTGATCGGATCTCAGATCTATATTAAGGCCTGGTAGAATATATATGCATTCGGAATTTGAACTTCTTGCTACAAGAGATCTTGCTCATGTTTTTGTCTATAACTATATTAATGGGTTCCCAGATCTATGTTAAGGCTTGTTAGAAAATATATGCATTCGGGTTTTTGAACTTCTTGCTACCTGGGATCTTGCTAATTGTCTTGTCTATACCTTTATTGATCGGATCACAGATGTGCATTTATTATAGGTATGACAATGCGTTTAACGTGTCACATAATTTGCACAGTGTTATATTTACTTATATTCTCATATTTCTTTAACAAATATATTTTTATCCGATGGGTATACCATAACAATAAAAGGCTCATCTTATATTTCTTGTCTCTTATCACTCTGTTCTTTCTATATCACCTCTATATATCTCATATTATTATTATTATTTAAAAACATTATTTTTATCTGAATATGTAGACTCATAAGCAATATGCTTGGACAAGTGAAGGATATATTTTTGTTGTTTCCAATGTATTAAATAAATGATAGCTATTAACAAAAATTTCTTAAATAGACAAATCTCTTAGCAAGATGTGTTGTGCTTATCAGAACTATTTTTAAAAATTTCCTTGGGTGGGGAGAGAGAGAGAGAGAAAGATGGGGCACTAGGGGTTTGGTTGAATTGTTGTTTTTAGTTCTTTATCAGACTTGAATCTCCGACAATTACGGAAAAATTTTAGTTTTTAAGGACCACATTTTTTTCTCTTTCCATGTTCAGTTCTTTATATTTTCCTAGTTTTTCAATAACTTTTATCATTATAGTTCTAGTTTAGATACTTCTATACGTGTTAGGGTTGTAGAGGACCCGTGTGAGTTTACGTGTTTTTGAATTAGAAACACGTACTGTTTATTCCTGCTAGAAGAAGGTCCAACTACAAGAACATGGCGGACTCAAGTTGTGTCCAACCGAAGATGTAAAGAAAACAAACAAGAGCGATATATATATGTCAACAAATATATGTATTAAACAACAAATTTACAAGTGACAAAGACATTAACATTTGTGTTTGTGTGTGAACGTAGAGTTTGTATTTTGGTGAATGTTCGTACGTACGTGTATGTGTGTTTCATGGCGTTTTCCCACAAGTGGGGCGAAAACGCAGATTTCTATGAGAGATTACATTTTTAAATGTATCCGCTAAAATGCAAAGTGAAAAAGAGAACGAGGCAAGAAATCGCCCAGTATTTATAGTGTAGGGAGAGTGTGCCCTAGTGAAATATTTGGACAATTAAGAAGTTAAATCCGACAGGGACTTGAGGACTAGGTTTTCGCGTCTATCGTACGTTGAATAAGTTCTTTACTGTAGATGTTTGGAGTCACTCTTTGTAACGCTTGACGTATACTGGCTTTTATTCTATTTCCTCTGATATTTTCAGATAAAGTTTGATCAGGATTGAAACACGAATCGAATTGTTTTTGAGACTAGGACATTTCTTCTGTTTGAGTTTCGATTATATGATAATATTGTGGCATTTTTACTTTTTCTACATTTCAACACATAACTAATGATGTTTGGCTTCATTAATTAGGTTTACAATTTTACGAACTTCTTTGAGACTTAACTACTTTTTATTTTGTTTGTTTACTGTTCAGCACACACACTACTTCATATAAAAGCTTAGAAAGGAAATATTCATCATTGATGGAAAGAGCGATAACATCTTGTTGTGAATATGGATTATCTCCCCTTTGATAATCCAAGCTATAAAAGCTGTACATTTCCGCTTGTCAAGTAGACGAGTAGTAAGATTCTTAATTGAATAAAAGATTACTAGACAGAATCTCTTGTCCTGTTTTCATTACAATTTATTCAATTAAGAATCTTACTACTCGTCTACTTGACAAGCGGAAATGTACAGCTTTTATAACTTGGATTATCAAAGGGGAGATAATCCATATTCACAACACATCTATTAGACTTATCTTCCTGAAAATTATTTTAGGAGAAAGATTTTATAAATTTCAAGCGAAATCTATACTGGCTTCTCAGTCAAGGGATGCCAAATGTTTCCTGATAAGGAAACAGCGAATGTTATCATTACCGTTATCTATTCTTTTGCTTCCATCGTGTATTAATGTGCGATGTACTTTAGTGCTTTGGAATATGATCTTCATATTCCAGATCTTCTTCTAGAAGCAGAGAAACTTATTGAAATCGTGGAGAAAATAAGCCATCTTAAGATGTTCAAATTCAATGCCAAGTGTTGCTTTATTATTCCTTAGGTTTTTAACAGCTTTCTTAAATTCCTCATCAATAGCTTCTTTATTTTTTTATGTTTGGAGACAGACTTTGTAATGATTGGATGTGTATTGGTATATGTTCTATTTCCGCGGGCATCGTTATTTTAATGTGATAAGGGTTGAAATGTGACAAAGTGTTTATGGAGACCGGGACATTTCTTCTGTGTTGATTTCGATTATATGATGTTATCGTAATTTTTGCTTTATCTCAACATTTCAAAACATTGTCTATGCTACTTTGCTTCATTAATTTGAATTCTTATTTACCGAATATATGTGTTCCTCGTGGAATTAAATGTTGTGCATCATTTTAAAGCGATACATTTCTGCAATATTTTCATTAAAGTTGTTACACACAGCATCACTTATTTTCTTCCACTCCTCTTGACAAATATCCTTTAAGTCTTGATGATTCTTAGGATTCCTTTGGCTTATCCTCAACTTTGCAAATCTATCGGCGTATGGTGTAGTTTTTGAGCTTGCCATGGTAAAATATCAAGCAAACATTTTTACCAGTGCTCATATTGTTTTTAGCAGAGTTCATATTGCAATTTTCTTGTTATTATTGCTTTTCTCTAGCAATCCTTACTGGTTCCCATATTGTATTCAGTGGCAGAGAAAAGCAATAATAACAACGAAAATTGCAATATGAGCGCTGGTAAAAAAACATGCGATGACAACAGGAAAAATTTTCAAAAAAAATGAGGCAGAAGACATTAAGTTTATAAGTCCCAGAAATTCATACATGGCATAGTGGATAAAGGCGTTGGTTAGATCCAGTGACAGGACACAAAGAGTGTGAGTTCAATCCCTGGTTAAAGCAGTGGAGAACTTGGAGAAGGGAATTAACAGGAGATAACTGATATCTGACATCCATAAGACAAGGCAAATGGAACTAGAACAGTCTACCCCAACGAGCGAAATAAAGAAGGCCAGAGCGTACAACGGCCGAAACGTTATGATAAATATGGCGACAAAAATGAGGACAATAGTCCAAATAATGTAAATAGTGTACATAATACTTAATCTCAGAAATATAGACAGATACTGAAAGAACGAAACGTTGTGATAAATATGGCAAAAAAGATGAGGACAATAGTCGGAATAATGTAAATAGTGTACATAATACCTCATCTCAGAAAAATAGACAGATAGTATGTATTTGTTGGTCAGTTTTAGACAGTGTGGTCAGATATTGTTTCATTTACTTCCAGTTGCTGATTACTGCGAACAGTTTCAGGTTTTAGTTGCTGTATAAAATAATGCTTCAAGAATGCCCGAATCTCCACAGTTATATCTTTGCTTATAATGCCTCAAGATTGTCTTTCCTTATAATGCCTCAAGATTTTCCGAATCTTGGCCGTTATATCTTTCATTGTATTGTCTTTCTTTATAAACTTTTAAACAAACATACAGTTAACTATTATCTTTATTATGCGTCTTTATATTCAGACTAGGAAACTAATCTCGCTTCATATACTGTTGTGGCCTGTTTAGAGGCCAGAAAGAAAGACACGGAAGACGAAGGTAGGTTGAACAAGTGTATTGAAATAAGATATATACAAAGCAAGAGTGTTAGTAATAATCACTTAGAAGTGTTCGTCCAAACGGTAGGTTAACACTGCGTCTCCGCTACCCTGCGACTCTACTCTAGGAAGTCTCACAGTTAGTATTTATGAGAGGAGGAAGAGTTCATTCTACTGTAGGAGGGTTTACCACAACATATACGCACAACGTTTCGGTCGTTATACTCATCGGTCGTCGTTTGATGTTTGCCGGACTCGGTTACCTGCTTGGAATCTTTTAATCTAATACTTAATTCAACCCATGCTTAGAGTCTACCATGCATAGATTTACTCGCTGTTATGCCGATTGAACTCAGAGTGGCTAGATAACCGGACTGGTATTAACTCTTCATGGCCCAATGGGAAGGAGGGCGGAAACTAGCTTGTAACTTTTAATACCTCAAAAACCAAACTAGTAACATTTTATCATCACCGATGTGACCTTGAATTTGTTCTAGACACGATGAGGGGTGACACTTCCAAATAGACTACTTACTTTGAACTACTATTCGGACTAAATTTGGGTATATATACGACCCATCGATAAAAGGGCTGAAAAATGATCAGCTCTTTGTACCTGACCCCACCTGTGATGGTTAATACTGAGGAGAAAGGACAATAAAAGAACAGGTTTCAAAGAAGACTGAAGATAACACAAAGCACATCGGGCCAAACATGAATATCTGTCATATCTGTTCTGGAACTGGCCAATTCTTCCTTTCCGACCGTGACAAAATTCAAAAGTAGCTATCTCGCCTTGTGGGTATTGGATTATTTTCCCACCCTAGAATCTCCTTCCCACAGACGGAACGCCGTAAGCGTCTCGCTACTCTATCGCTATTTCTATGGAAAATGTTCTCACGAGCAATTCCTTAGTCAACAAGTTCAGACTTTTACACCAAGACACGCTCTGTCACCATCGTTTCCTTTATATTCCATTAATAAGGAGTAAGTCCCATTATATAATAAAAAAAATGATTTTGTCAAGTGCTCGAAGCAAGGCAATAATACCACCAAGACGCCGGGTGAGAGCTACTGTGAGTGAAAGAGAATAAGAAAACTTTATTGAGGAGAAGGGACAATAAATGAAAAGGTTTCAAAGAAGATAGATGACGCAGATCGTAGGTGACAAGGAAGCCAGTAACCAAAAGAGAAAAACTAGAAAAGAGACTATTAGAATACAATTTACGGTTTAACAAGCAAAACGGTGAGATCCAGTTCCCAACCTAGTAGTATTCTTAAATCTATGCGATCGAGGTACCAAGGATAGAAGCTGATTAGAAACGGTTACCATGAAAATATTTATAGAAAAAACAGGAAAGTCACGTCACTGCAATGGAAAAATTGAATGAAGCTGAGATACCCATTCATATCCGATAACATTGCAGACCATTCTTTGTTTTTTTATCGAGTATCCTGTTAAATCCAGCAACCTAATCGAAATGTCCATTATGCTTTAAGGTTTAAGTCTTTATTAAAAGATCTGAGTCTATAAATTGTCGGCACATTTAACTCATACGTGATTAGGTTTCTTGAGGAAACTGATAAGAGTTCGATTTTTGTCAAAAACATTTTTTTTAAAATTTTGATCTGTGTTGTATATTAACAAGTGCAAATCGAAGGTCCGAGTCGTTGCGATAAAAAGCAACTGAAATGAAGGTAAAATATTTACTAAATAGAACTAATAATAGTTCAAAATACCAGGTCAACATATTTTTGGAGATAAGGGAATTGAACAAACAATAGGCTGTGCTTGGGTTAATTTTACTTTGCACTGCCAATTGCTACAAAATCAAAACATTCATCTGAAATACCATTACGTTCTTAAATAGCCTCGTCAGATCGAGACTTTCATGTGGATGCCATCTATAGCACCAATGGCGTTCAGAAATATCTAAACTGACAACTAATTTCTCAGATAAATGATGAAAAATGTCTCCAAGCAAATGAAGTTTGTAGGTCATAGAAAGGCTCAAACCTCGTTGGACTTAATGAATCTACATTCTGTATTCCTAAAATACAATTTGAATAGCTAGATTTAATTAATTTCCGTCGACAGTTGCACTGGCTGCTCGGTCAATGAATGCCGAATATTTCCTTATAAGGAAACAGCTAATATTACCATTATTATAAGATATGAGAACAGATACTACACTTTGATCTCAGCCCGAGGTCCAAGAAGAGAAGAAGATCGTCAATGAATGCCGAATGTTTCCTTATAAGGAAACGGTTTAAATTAACCAATACGAGGAGAGTAATTATAACAATTCTCACTTTCTAGCCTTGCGAGAGTTCAAAACTGTTTCCGCAGGATTCCACTCGGCAACCTCTTTCCGCTTCCTGGGTAAGACGATAAAACACCTCGACAGGGGGTTTTGAGGAGCGTGGAGCCACCTCTTAATTGCTTCAGTCTCCAGGTCCACCCTGACTCGGGGTGGTAGCACCTGACAGGGTCCCAGCTATGGGTAAATAGTTACCCCCGTTTTGAAGGGGTCAAAACACTATGAAAGTATAAAAATAGGTTTTTTTAGTACCAGCCATACTTCTTTGAAAAAATTAATACCGATAAAATGCATTCTTGAAGAAAAAAATATTACCAGCAGTACATTATTACCGGCAGTACATTTTTGAAAAAGAAATTATTACCAGCAGTACAGTTTTGGAAAAACATTACCAGCAATATATTTTTAAAAATATTACCAGCATTATATTTTTAAAAATATTAGCAGCAATAAAAATCTTGTCGGCATTAAGTGGATTCATACCGTTCCCAAGAGTATTTGCGCGTAAGTGAATATAACAAACCCAACAGGAATTGGAACTCAGCTCTCCGTTTAACAATTCCGAAACATTATCCATTGCGCCACCTGGTATTCCCAAGCGTTCACCCATATAAGTACTGACCAGCTATTAAGTTCAGTGATCGTACGGGAACCGATATTTCAACGTGATACGGCCATAAGTAACTTTTCTGTAGACTCTCCTCTTTCAATCTACCGACATAGGACAATTGTAGTTAATTAAACATTATTCACTGATTATTTGGATTAGCATTGACAATTTAACTGCAGACTGAGAAGGATTCTTCTGAGTCTGACTAAGCCAGATAAGGATATTGTTTAACTCATTGAATATTTGGGATTATACAGCCGATAAAGATCATCGCGTGATCTTCCATCACTGGAATTTTTCACTTTATAAATGATCTGGCATTTAATTCGGTTGGAAGTGACTACTCTCTATGTCTTTGAAAGCATCAGTTTATTTTATCTCAATTATTTCATAAGAATAGATGACGAAGTTTTATCTCATCAAAATTCAAGGTAATATTGCCAGAAATACTGCCAAAAAAACGAACTTAGAAGAAAGTTAAACGGTTGAAAATGTTTTGTCTATTAAAATTCTAAAATACTATTACTATTAATACGAGTAGAAAAAAAAACAATGTGGTTCTCTTTCGTCTTGGTAGAGATCTCCAACATATTCATTCTGTCTCTGAAGTATGATATCTATCTTTAATATCAATGCCCTTCCTTAGATTCTATGCATCCTGTTGGCGAGATCTTTTGTCCTCATTTTTCTGTGAATATTTGTTTTATCTGCAATACTCTTTCAGCACTATTTCAGCACAGTTTTCGTTGAGCCATTCCTCTATAGCTCGTCTGCATTTGTTCCTGACATTTTTGTGCAGTGTTTTATATTCTATGCCATATCTTGGCATTGTTTTGTCTACTTTTCATCATGTCAAGAATGCAAATCATCAGACATTATTTTTTTCTTTGTCTAGTTTTCACTCGGATGGTGTCGATTGCTAGGAAGTCCAAAATTTCTGTTAATGTGCCTCACTTCAAATTTCCATTCTCATTTTGCTCATTGTATCTGTCCATATATTTCTACTTTACATTCGGCTCATTCAGGAGTCTGTCTTAATGCAACTTGGCCTTCCTTAATTTCCGTAGTTTACATATCACTGGAAGGCGATCGCTTCTTCGGTCGGCACTTGGGTATGTTTTACAGTTCAAACTGCTTTTCTGAATTTATTATTCATAGTTAACTAGTCTATTTGATTTTTTGTGTCTCATCCTGAGTTTCTCCAAGTCCACACACACACACACACACACACACACACACACACATATATATATATATATATATATATATTATAAATTAATAGATTTAAAATATGGTTTTACCGCTACACAGTGATGACCATGTTTCAGAAATGGAAGCTAAAGCCCCTGAATTTAATTTTGTTATTAAACCAAAGACATTAGTTCCATTTCCTCATCAAGCGAATTTTGGAGTAACTTACTTTTTAAAATTTACGGTTGTTAACGGCACAGGAAAGATTCATAGTTTGAGGGTTTCCAAGGTTACCGATAAATCCATTCATCTAGACAAGGGGTGGTAGAGGGTTCAATTTTTAATTTTCGTTGTCTCAGTTAATAGTTACATTTGAAAGCGGGGTTATGTTTAGGGATGGGTAGGGATGTATCTTTTAACGAATTCTGACATCCGCTAAATTCATGTCATCTGGGTTTATTTCTAACGGCAAAAATTCTTATGGTATTATTTCTATTTGTATATTTAAAGATTTTGAGGGACCGTTTAGGTTAGAATATGTTTTATCCACCTTTCTAAAAAGTTATTTTTAATATTTAATATACTATACTCCTAGTTAAAAACCAAGTAAATGTATTAGGATTACTTACAGTATTTAAAATTATTTATTCTTATCGAGTATAAGTAAATATTATTTTATTTTATTTTATTTTATGTAAACTTTATGACAATGACGGCAAAGGTGGTTAAATTATTTCACTAATTCAATAAACTTTTATTTATAAATTTAGTATTATAAATGTATATATGTATGTATAAAGGACATTTAATGTTCAATATTATATTCTAACTTATTAATTTCATATGTCTTTCGGTGTTCACTTGGATTCTTTTCAGTGTTTGAATTGCTTTTGAGAGAGGTGTTATGGTTAGAGTACGTTTTATTTAATTACAATTTTAAAAGATATTTAGGTTAGAATCTGTTTTATTTAATTTCAATTTTAAAACATTTTTAAAATTCTACTTTCAAATTTAACTTTTTAATTTTAATCGGCTATATTTTATTATAAACCAAGTAAATGTAATATAATTATCTACATTATTTAAAATTATTTATACCCATCAAATATGAGTATGCATAATAATCAAGTAATTTTTTTTTTTTTTTTTTTTTTTTATAGATTATTTAAAGATTATTTAAAGAAAACTTTTGGCAATGACGACATAAAATAGCTATTTCATTTCTCTGATTCAGTAAATTTTTATTTTTTATAAACTTAGTAATATATATGACCACTTTGACATCACAATGGGATCACTAGACTCAGCTGAGTCTTCTGATCTCATTGGTCTTTTTATTTTATACAACCTAACAGCGCACCGTGATATTGATTCAACTGACATTGGTCTATACAGGGACGATGGTCTCATGGTTATTAGGAATTCTACTAACTTCAGAATAGACAAAATTAGAAAGGCATTATATAAAGAATTTAAAAGCATGTGTTTAAAAATTACCGTTAGCACTAAAATTAAAAATGTTAACTTCCTTGATATAACATTAGATTTAAAGAACAATACATACACACCTTATAAAAAACTCAATACGAATCCTGTATATATACACCCTAAATCAAATCACCCCTCATCTATAATTAAACATATACCTTTATCTATCCGAAAAAGAATTAGTACAAATTCAGCAAATGACAAGATTTTCGACGAACATATTAATTTCTATAATAAAGCTCTAAAAGATAGTGGCTACAAAAACCTAAAACTAACTTATATTAAAAATGAAAACGGTAAACATAGGAAAAACAGAAGCATGAAAATAATTTGGTATACACCCCCATACAACCAAATGGTAAAAAACAAATTGGGACAAAAATTCCTTGAATTAATACTCAAGCATTTTCCCGGTGGAAGTAAACTTAGTACTATTTTCAATAGAAATACACTAAAATTAAGTTATAGCTGTACTGATAACCTAGAAAAGATAATTAAGAAACATAATACTAATATCTTAAATAAACACTTATACCAGAACCAAAAAATTGTAGACAAGGGAAAAATACAAACAACGACTAATGAGGGTGAACAAAAATTATGTAATTGTAGAAACCCTCAAAACTGTCCTTTACAAAATAAATGTTGCATAGAATCAGTAGTATACCAATGTAATATATCTTCTGTTGAAAACCCTGAAAACATAAAAATTTATATAGGTTGCACTAGCCATGATTTCAAAAAGAGGTTCTACCAACATCAATCCTCGTTTAGGATAAATAAGTATAAAAGTCAAACATCTCTTTCGAAGTACTTTTGGCACCTAAAAGAATCCAATAAAACACCTACAGTAAAATGGAAGTTAATAAGAAGGGCTAGAATATGTAGGTCATTAAATGACCCATGTCCTTTATGCATACATGAGAAACTATATATTACTAAGTTTATAAAAAATAAAAATTTACTGAATCAGAGAAATGAAATAGCTATTTTATGTCGTCATTGCCAAAAGTTTTCTTTAAATAATCTTTAAATAATCTATAAAAAAAAAAAAAAAAAAAAAAAATTACTTGATTATTATGCATACTCATATTTGATGGGTATAAATAATTTTAAATAATGTAGATAATTATATTACATTTACTTGGTTTATAATAAAATATAGCCGATTAAAATTAAAAAGTTAAATTTGAAAGTAGAATTTTAAAAATGTTTTAAAATTGAAATTAAATAAAACAGATTCTAACCTAAATATCTTTTAAAATTGTAATTAAATAAAACGTACTCTAACCATAACACCTCTCTCAAAAGCAATTCAAACACTGAAAAGAATCCAAGTGAACACCGAAAGACATATGAAATTAATAAGTTAGAATATAATATTGAACATTAAATGTCCTTTATACATACATATATACATTTATAATACTAAATTTATAAATAAAAGTTTATTGAATTAGTGAAATAATTTAACCACCTTTGCCGTCATTGTCATAAAGTTTACATAAAATAAAATAAAATAAAATAATATTTACTTATACTCGATAAGAATAAATAATTTTAAATACTGTAAGTAATCCTAATACATTTACTTGGTTTTTAACTAGGAGTATAGTATATTAAATATTAAAAATAACTTTTTAGAAAGGTGGATAAAACATATTCTAACCTAAACGGTCCCTCAAAATCTTTAAATATACAAATAGAAATAATACCATAAGAATTTTTGCCGTTAGAAATAAACCCAGATGACATGAATTTAGCGGATGTCAGAATTCGTTAAAAGATACATCCCTACCCATCCCTAAACATAACCCCGCTTTCAAATGTAACTATTAACTGAGACAACGAAAATTAAAAATTGAACCCTCTACCACCCCTTGTCTAGATGAATGGATTTATCGGTAACCTTGGAAACCCTCAAACTATGAATCTTTCCTGTGCCGTTAACAACCGTAAATTTTAAAAAGTAAGTTACTCCAAAATTCGCTTGATGAGGAAATGGAACTAATGTCTTTGGTTTAATAACAAAATTAAATTCAGGGGCTTTAGCTTCCATTTCTGAAACATGGTCATCACTGTGTAGCGGTAAAACCATATTTTAAATCTATTAATTTATAATATTAATGCTCTGTAAACTTAAATTTACATAGAGCACTATTGTGTAAAAATAAAAATATCTATAAGAACACCGGATTTTATATCTTACTGTTCTTTCCTTTTTATTTATATATACATATATATATATATATATATATATATATATATATATATATATATATATATATATATATATATATATATATATATATATATATATATATATAAGATAATCCTAAGGAGCCAGGCAAACATACCTAGGTTTCACCTAAACGGGTCTTCAGGGAAATACCGGCATTTCCCTGAAGACCCGTTTAGTTGAAACCTAGGTATGTTTGCCTGGTTACTTAGGATTATCTTAGGTTTTGCTCTACTTAATGTATTGAGCAATTTACGTAGTTGTCTTTTTACTCGTTTTTTTTCTTTCTTTGTTCTACTGCAATTTGAGCTCTCCGAGGTTTTTCCGAACGAGTATCACCATTCATATATATATATATATATATATATATATATATATATATATATATATATGTGTGTGTGTGTGTGTGTGTGTGTGTGTGTGTGTGTGTGTGTGTGTGCGCGCGCGCGTGAAAATATGTGGAAAATAAGAAAGAACACGTTAGGTAAATAATCCGGAGTTCTTTAGTATTTTTGTTTTTATTTAAAAAAAAAACAGTGCTCCATACAAAAGTAGAGTTTAAATTATAATTATATTTTAAAAAATATGATTCCTTCGCTACATATATATATATATATATATATATATATATATATATATATATATATATATATATATTAAATGTTCTTGAAACCAGATTGTTGGTTACTACGTGATCGTTCGCTATGCACTATTGCCCGTGTTCCCCTCGACGTTCATTACGAATTTCGAGTCCAAATTTGCCAACTATTTCATCAGCCTTGCCTATTCTGGCATTCAGGTCTCCCATGACGATTGTAAATTCTTGCAATTTGCATTCAGTCTTGGTGATATCTAACTTTACTTTTCAATTTCGTCGTCTTTACTTCGTGCTGTCGTTGCATATACAATTATGATATATATTTTGAAAGGTTTCCCATGCAGGTTAACTACAGTTATTCTTTCTGATAGTTGATAGTATCCCAGAACACATTTCTTCATATCTTGATTTAATATAAGTCCTACTCCTCTCTTATTTTTTTCCACATGCATATATCTGTTTTGAGAGAGATGGTCTCCGAAATGACCAACAAACTGCTGTTAACTGGGGCAGGGAATAGCTTGTTAATTTTAACGCCTGCAAAACAAAAGCAATAAACCTTTCTACCGCCCATCAGTATGGCTGATGCTCACCACTATGCGTCTTCTCAGACTAACGGTTGACATGAATTGTAAAGATTATATTGAATGAATTGCTAGGACTACTGCAAAAACCGTTTGTTCACTATATCGTGCTAGACATTTTTCCTCTCTAGAAACTTTCTTACTTTTTTATAAAGTCCATGTTTTGAATATTGCTGCCATTTATGGCTTGGTGCGACTGATATGTATTTAGAGATTCTTGATAAAATACAAAGAAAAATCTGCAATGTTATTGGTCCTGACATGGCATCTAGGCTTCAGTCACTTTCCTACCCCCACAAAGTTGGTTCGCTGTGTCTTTTCTATGAATACTTTCATGGTAATCATTCTAGTGAAATCTCCACTGCGGTATTTAAATGCATGATACTAGATTAGCAACAAATTCTTATCAATTCGCAGTTGAATTGACTAAATGTAACCATAGATTTTAAGCTAATAGTTTCTTCTTTCATACTTATAACATGTGGAACTCTCTTTTGTCTTCTTCAGCCAACTTTGATCTTCAAAAATTTAAACGCAATGTCAATCGTTATATTCAGCCTTCTTGATTACTATTCTATTGTTCTTGCTACTTAATGTTTACATTTTTACCTTATTTTTTCACGCTCGGTAACCTCTTGCGTCTTAATGGCTTTACTGGCTTGCATCGAGGGAATGTTTTAAAAATATATAGTTAAATACAATGCTTCATCTATTAATAATCAAATTCAAAATAATGTTATTAAATATTGTCAAGGATTTCATAAAAGACAATTTGTGTGTGTGCATTTCTAATTCCATGCTTGATTAACGGACATTCTACTAATGTAAATGTTGTTCCAGGTGTCGAATATAAGAACGAAACTTAAAACCAACACTGACAATTTTTTAATAAAAAAACATTTAAAAGGAGAGATTTTGTTTTCTATTAATGCCAGTATCAGGGCCACATGCTTTATTACACAAATACATCAAAAACGATTCACTCGAATGATTTCAGATGTCGTGACATAGCAAAAGGAGACGCATTTATACTTATTCATTGGGAATTATTTTCTTATATACTGATTTGCACTGATTAATATCCTGATCTTTGTTGATAAAGTCACAATATTTTAGCTATTGTACTCACCTGCTATTTTCATACGAACATCATTGACAATAACCTACCAGAAATAAGAAACCCTACACTTTAATGAATCCACTGGGGTAGATTTTTCACATTCAGCTGTCCATGGTAGAGAAATTTTCGTATCATTTATTTCTTCCTCACGATCACTTTATTCAACCCACGCGTGTAGATTGTTGTCATTCAGCTGACCATGGTAAAAGAGGTCTTGTATCAGTTTCTTCTTTCTCAAGATCTTCTTATTCATCCCATGAGGTTAGATTGTTCTAATTCACCTGTCCATGGTAGAGAAGGACTGGTATCAGTTATTTCTCTCAGGGGATAACTTTATTCAAACTACTAAGGTAGATTCTATTCATTCTGCTGTCCATGGTAGAGGAGGTCTCGACTCAGTCCTTCCTCAAGATCCCTTTATTCAATTCACCTGGGTAGATTGTTCTCATCCAGCTGTACATTGCAGAGCAGATATCGAATCAGTTAGATCTTCCTAAAGATCCCATTATTCAATTCACCTGGGTAGATTGTTCTCATTCAGCTGTACGTACTAGATAAGGTCTCGAATTATTTAGTTCTCCTCAAGATCCCTTTATTCAATCCACATGGGTAGATTGTTCTCATTCAGCTGTACTTTGTAGATGAGGTCTTGAATCAGTTACTTCTACATCAAGATCCATTTATTCAATCCACCTGGGTAGATTGTTCTAATTCAGCTGTACATGGTAAAGGAGGTCTCGAAACAATTAGTTCACACTCAAGATCCCTTTATTCAATCCACCTGGGTAGATTGTTCTCATTCAGCTGTTCATGGTAGACGAGGTCTTGAATCAGTTAGATCTCCCTCAAGATCACTTTATTCAATCCACCTGGATAGGTTGATCTCATTCAGCTGTCCATGGTAGAGGAGGTCTCGAATCATTTAGTTGTTCCTCAAGATCCCTTTCTTCAATCCACCTGGGTAGATTGTTCTCATTCAGCTGTTCATGGTAGATGTGGTCACGAATCATTTCGATCTTCCTCAAGATCCCTTTATTCAATTCACCTGGGTAGATTGTTCTCCTTCAGCTGTTCATGCTAGAGGAGGTTTTGAATCATTTATTTCTTCCTCAAGACCCCTTTATTCAATTCACCTGGGTAGATTGTTCTCATTCAGCTGTACATGGTACACGTGATCTTGTATCAGGGAGATTTTCATCAGTCTGTTTTTCCCCAGGATCTTTTTGTTGAATCCATGAGTTTAGATTCTTCTCATTCAGCGCTCCATGATAGATGAGATCTCGTATCAATTCCTCGGGATCCCTTTCTTCAACCCATGAGCATAGTCTTATCTCATTCAGCTCTAGTTGGTGGATGAGGTCTTCTACCATTTAGTTCTTAAGGTTCCCTTTATTCAACCCACCAGGTTAGATTGTTCTAATTCAGTTGTCCATTCTAGTTACTTCTACCTAGGAACACTTTATTCATCCCATGAGTGTCGATTTTTGTCTTTCAGCTGTCCATGTTAATTGAGGTTTTGTATTTGTTTCTTCCTTCTCAGGATCCTCTTGTTCAACCCACCAGTGTAGATTGTCCTAATTCAGCTGTCCATGGTAGAGGAGGTCTTGTATCAGATAGTTCTTCCTGTGGATGCCTTTATTCAACACACGTGGGTAGATCATTCTCATTCAGTTGTACCTAGTAGAGGAAGTCTTATATGAGTTAGTTGTTCAACGGCATCCCTTTATTCAATCCGTGTAGGTAGATTTTTCTCATTCAGCTGTCCATGGTAGAGGATATCTCACATAAGTGAGATTTTTACTCGGGACTCGTTTATTCAATTACAAGTGTAGATTGTCCTCATTCATCTGTCCATAGTAAAGGAGGTCTTGTACCAGTTAGTTCTTTCTGGGGATCACTTTATACAACCCATCAGTGTAGATTGTTGTCATTCAGCTGTCCATGGTAGAGGAGGTCTTGTATCAGTTAGTTCTTGCTGGGGATTCTTTTATTCAGCTCACAAGTGTAGATTCTTCTCATTCTGCTGTCCATGGTAGAGGAGGTGTTGTATCAATTCTATCTCAAGATAGCTTTACTCAAACCACGTGGGTAGATTGTTCTCATTCAGCTCTCCATAGTACACGAGATCTCGTATCAGGGAGATTTTTCTCAGTTAGTTCTTAGGGATCTCTTTCTTCAACCCACGAGGGTAGTTTATTCTCATTCAGCTGTCCTTGGTAGAGAAGGTATCGTTATCAGTTAGTTTTTCTTAGGGGTCCCTTTATTCTATCTACGTGGGTAAATTGTTCTCATTCAACTGTCTATGGTAAAGGAGGTCTCGTATTTGTTAATTCTCCATCGGGATCCCTTTATTCAATCCTTAATCTTAGATTTTTCACATCCTGCTGTTTATTCTAGGGGAGATATCATTTCATTTTTCCTCATGATAATATTATTCATCGACGAGTTCAGGGTCGTTCTCATTCCGCTATCCAAGTTAGATAACTTTTTTAAGTTCATCCTTCCCACTTAAATTGCCCTTGTCATGTCTCTTGTTACTTCTAAGAAGTTTTTTTGCACTGCTCAACTGTAGGATTGAACTCACGACAAACAATTCATTCGATTCTTTTAAGCAATGCTTCTCTTCACCGTTACACGTATCATACAGGAAAATGCTTTAAAAAATTGTTCAAGTGAATCAAGTTATTTGTCAATGATAAGTTCAACCCCTCTGTTGGATAGTGCAAAGAAAAAAGGCGTGTTTTGGTCAAAGGAAAAAGCAAACCATAAAAGAAATGACAAGAACTCTATATACCAGTTATCTCCCTTAACATGGATAGTGAAATGAGAGTGAGTGTCTCTTTTGATGGAATAAAGTATTTGGTTTGAAATTACCGAATTGTTACCACTATAACAAACAGTATAAGGTGATGAGAAGGTACAAAGTCCGAAATTATTTTACCAGCTATTCCTGTAAATTGTGATATCATAGGCTTGCTCTGTTAAATAAATACCATTAGAAAGTTTATTTGTTCGAATGATTACATTTATAGTAAGTACCTCCAAGTAAGAAGAAAAACCAAATGATCTTTTGATTATTAAATTATATTTTTCATCTTAGTTCGGAATTTCATTAAAAATCTTGTTTTTGTTGCGTTGGCGGTGGGGGGGGTGACTAATTGATTAGTATAGGAAATTTTAACGTTGTTTTTAAGGTGAGAATTTGATTTGGAAATTCTTGTAAAAATCAAATGATTGTGGGATTTTAATGAAAATTTCAGGAATTATTCACAAATGCATTAAATTATTGTCGAAATTACTGCTTTTTTGTTTTTTACCAATGTTTGGTAAAAAACATTTTTTTAAATTTATTTAATTTTATGAAATTTCGAGAAATTAATTTTTGTGCTGCTTAATGTTTATATTAATGAAAAGCAGATTAACCTTGGGAAATTTAAATCATCAATATTTTTTATAAAGCAGTACCTCTAATTACCGAAAATCTGCTCTCTATCGTGCTTTTAAACTATCTGTTAAGTATCTGTCTATATTTCTGAGATGAGGTATTATGTACACTATTTACATTATTCGGACTATTGTCATCATCTTTTTCGCCATATTTATTACAACGTTTCGGCCGTTGTAGGCTCCGGCCTTCTACAACTTCAGGCTATGCTAGGCCAACAAAAATCTCCTGAGCCGACCAATCATAGAAATGAGTACAATATTGGAGCCAGTAATAAGGAGTGCCAGAGAAAAGCGATAATAACAACAAAGTTGCAATATGAGCTCTGGTAAAAAACATAAAATGATAACAGCAAAAAATTGCAATATGAGCACTAGTAAAAATGGATGCTGAAGACATTAGGTTTATAATACCCAGAAATTCATACACAGATGTCCACATGGCACAGTGGATAAAGGCGTTAGTTAGTGACAGGACCCAAAGAGTGTGAGTTCAATACCCGGTTAAGGAAGTGGAGAACTTGCAGAGGAGAATTAACAGGAGATAACTGATAACTGACAGCCATTAAACATGGCACGTAGAGCATGAACAGTCTACCCTAGTGAGCGAAATAAAGGGTTCAGTTCGACATTCCAACCACCTGAAGAAGGCCGGAGCGGACAACGTCCGAAACGTTGTAATAAATATGGTGACAAAGATGAGGAAAATAGTCCGAATAATGTAAATAGTGTACATAATACCTCATCTCAGAAATATAGATAGATACTGAAAGGCCGAAACGTTGTGATAACTATGGCAACAAAGATGAGGACAATAGTCCGAATAATGTAAATAGTGTACATCATACCTCATCTCAGAAATATAGACAGATACTGAAAGGCCGAAACGTTGTAATAAATATGGCGACAAAGATGAGGACAATAGTCCGAATAATGTAAATAGTGTACATCATACCTCATCTCAGAAATATAGACAGATACTGAAAGGCCGAAACGTTGTGATAAATATGGCGACAAAGATGAGGAGAATAGTAATTAATGTAAATAGTGAACTATCTGTGTAAACTGTGCAGTAAAATATTTAAAAATATCAACCAATTATTTAAAATTAAAAAAAATAAGTCAAAAATGTAAATATAACATTCTGTACTTACATTAACTAATCTATTACCAGTAAAATTTACAGTACGTGTAGACTAGAATTAGTAAGAAATACATATTTCTTCGCCCCCCCCCCCCATAATAATTGTACCCTTTTTTTCCATATATATCTTTTAAAAATTTTATTTATTCATTATTAAATTAAACGATTGTAATTTTGAGTGAGGTCCCTTCGTCACTTGGCAACCAATATTTTAGATCCAATTCACTATTGCCTTAGAATGCTGAGAATCGAATGGACAGAACACGGAAGCAAAGTGAAAGTTTTAAAGAAAATAAGAATAACAAGGAAAGTTGTATTTGTAATCAGAAAGATCACAGTTGAATTTTCTAGAAGAAAAACCAAAGAATGAGGTCTTGTAGAATGTGACACTTGCAAGGCATAGGGAAGTCAAGAGACGCAGACGGTAACATTGACCAAAAAGACTTTTTTGTGAATCAAGGATAATAATTAGAAAGTCAAAATACACTAACATGTCAAGGGTCATCATCGCGTACGTCCTGAAAAAGAAAAAAGTAGAATACACAAAGATTATCGCCACTTAGTACGATACCCCGAAATAATTATGCTTTTACTTTGTCTATATTGATTGATTATCAACCCTTTGAAGGTTATTTAAAGCCTGAAAATACTTTTACATTGTAAAAATATATTTTGTTTTTACATAATAATGATTTAGTGATATAAGTCTTACTAATTAATCCATAGCTGGGGGAGAAGAGGTTGATTTATACCTAATCAAAATTTGATAAACACATAAGAAATGTTAACGTGGATATAAAAGTGAGGGACCGATTCTATATTAAAATCAATATGTAAACTAATCACTCACTTTGTGGCCATAGTAGTTTCTATACATTTATATTCCAAAGAATGAAGATAAATAAAAATGTTTGCATGCTAATCAATATTTTATTGATTGATGGATTCGTTTTCTACGGCTTTTCAACTCATTGCAGGTTATTTAAAGCCAGATAATATTTTTAGATATTAGGAATATTTTTTTAGGGATAATAATGATTTAGTGAGAAAAGTCTTACTATTTGACCCATAGCTGGGGTGAGAATAGGTGGATTCATACCTAATCATAATGTAATAAACGAAAAATTACAATGATGATACAAGATTGGTGATCAATTCTATATTATAATCAGTATGTAAACTGATCCCTTACTTTCTGGCCACTGTAGTTTCTATACTCCAGACAATGCAAATAAATCTAAAAGAGATGCCAGTGTAGATAATCAGTATTTGATTTATTTATTGATTGATTCGTTTTTACGGTTTATCCACCCATTCCAGGTTATTTAAAGTTAGATATATATAGTTAAATATATATACTTTACTCCACCACATGCTGAGGACCTGCGTTGTTCTTAAAAAAATGGATAAGATCAACCAAGGATAAGGGCGTGAAACCCAGCGTCCCAAACTTACATTAACGCAACTAAATATGATAGCTCTATCACTGATATTGTGCGCTCAACAATAAGTACCGCTCATATAATATATATGAAAATTGCATATATATGTATATATATATATATATATATATATATACTTTACTCCACCACAGGCTGAGGAACTGCGCTGATCTTAAACAAATGGATAAGATCGTGCTAGGATAAGGAAGTGAAACTCAATGTCACAAACTCATGTGATATATATATATATGAATTGTTAGAGTCTGATGCTTTTTTTCTAAAAGGGAATATTCACCATCAAAGATGATATTCTGTTATGTTGACATCGAAGAATAACAGAATATCATCTTTGGTGAATATATTTGTTTAAATGTCCATATAACAACTCTGAAGATGGCTCATGTCGGCCAAAAGCTTAGATCAAGGAATAGCTTAATAAAAAAAATATCCAAATGTTGGACAATTTTTGACTTGATTTTCTGCCGAAAATAAAGCAACAATACGAAGATTAGAACGGCTCATGATCAAACATAATAGACATTCATTGTCTGTTATATTTAACAATGTATTTTTAAAGAATGATCTGCTACCCCAATACAATATATATATATATATATATATATATATATATATATATATATATATATATATATAGTGAAATTTAAAAAAAAATATATTAAGCTTTATATTAATCTAGTTTAATATATTTCGAAAGTATCGGATTTACTTATATTTTTTTTCTTTCGTTTTTTTTTCAGGTTGTAATGCGTCCCAAGACTCTGGAGAATGGGATGGTATTATCGCGGGTTCAGTATTTGCATGCCTTTTGCTTATTGGCGCCATTGTTGGGATAGTATATTGTGCAATTAAGTAAGTTCCTCCCAGTATTTTCTTCTTCTTCTCTTTGTGTTTTCACAGCCACAGTATCTGATGGAGATCGCATTACAGCAAGTAACCTCAGTTCTTTAGAACCTTCCTCGGTATTCTCATAGACGCCAGCAATACGGCGCTCATGAAAGTAGCTTCGTCAGATCGAGTCTTTCCTATGGATGAAATACATGGCGCTAGACCCGTTCAGAAATATCTCAACGATCAAATTTATATTTCTCGGATAAATAGTTAAAAATGACTTCGAGCGAATCAACCCTGTACGTTTTGTGGCAAGAGGTTCAATGAAACAGGACTAATTCCATTAACGTAAAAAAGAATTTAATTTAATCCCTTGGGTGATAATCTTCGCCAAAACTTCCGTCACTCCCCACCGTCGTAAGGTTGTCTCAGTCTTTTCCATAAATATTTTCATGGTAATTGTTCAGATGAGCTCTTCGCTGTGGTACCTTGACTTTTTAATTTAAGCGCAGTACTAGACTGATGACGAGATCTCATCAATTTACAGTTAAGCTGACTAGATGTAACCGTAAGTTCTATGCTAACAGTATCTTTACTTTAAATTTAAATGCAATGTCATTTGCTATCTGCTGTCCTCCTGATTACTCTTTTCTCTTCCCGTTCATTATTAATGTTTCTGTTTCGAATTCCATTTTATCATATAGACAAAACCATTTTACTCACAACAAAGATGCAACTTGGTTTCAGTGCATTTTAACTGCACATCTACGGGTGAGGGTCGGAGTAAAATGGGTTTGTCAATATGATAAAATTATAATAAATAAATAATTATCGCTCTACTATCTGTATCGAGCTCTTTTTTTAATTAACGCTGCGAACGTTGGAATTTATATATTACTTTCGTTCTCATCGCATCGGATATATATATATATATATATATATATATATATATATATATATATATATATTTCATTAAAAACGACTGACAAGGTACTTTTATTTAGTTTTTTATACAATTTCTCATGCGATCTAATAATTTTTTTCTTTTCGGATGGTAAATTATATAAAAATTGTCCGAATGTTCTTTTTATCCGAGCGCTTTCGGCTATACATTTAGCCATTTTCAAGGATTATATTTTAACTATTAGAATTAGAAATAGTTTGTTATATGTATGTTTTATAAAATGTTTCATTTTTTGTTTCAAAACACGGTCAAGATATTATGTCCATGTTCAAAGTTAATATTATTAAGTGTTGGTTTGTTTTTATTAATAAGGTTTCCATTATTTTTAGCCTTTTTTTGCATGTAGATGATGCTATTATATTAGTGTTGTCGACAATAGCTCAGTTAGATCTCATTTAAATATTCATGGAGACCTATCGGACACTATTCGGAACATACTTGTTGACAAAACTAATATAATAGCATCATCTACATGCAAAAAAAGGCTAAAAATAACGGAAGCCTTATTAATAAAAACAAACAAACCAACAGAAACAGAAAATAAAGACAGAATCTAGATATTGCATACAAAGAGGATTTTCTTTCTATATTTCTGAGATGAGGTATTATGTACATTATTTACATTATTCGGACTATTGTCCTCATCTTTGTCACCATATTTATTACAAAGTTTCGGCCGTTGTACGCTCCGGCCTTTTTCAAGGACACATGGCACAGTGGATAAAGGCATTGGTTAGATCCAGTGACAGGACCCAAAGAGTGTGAGTTTAATACCCGGTTAAGGCAGTGGAGAACTTTCAGAGGGAAATTAACAGGAGATAGCTGATAACTGACATCCATTAAACATGGCATGTGGAACTAGAACAGTCTACCCCAGTGAGCGAAATAAAGGGTTCAGTTCGACATTCCAACCACCTGAAGAAGGCCGGAGCGTACAACGAAAGAAACGTTGTAATAAATATGGCGACAAAGATGAGGACAGTAGTCTGAATAATGTAAATAAAGAAACTCTTCTTTTTTGTCATGACCTCGCCCATATATTCCTTCTTTTTATGACGTCGGTCTAGGCCTCTGTTAATTCTGTTTGTTTCTAAGTTTGCCTTACGCAACCATTCAGTTTAGATGTCGGTTTTACTCATAAAATCTCTATATAATTGTTTTTTCTTAAAATTTTTATGCTTTCATTCTATTTCCTCGCTATTCGTACGTCATTCCTGGGCATGACGGTAAATTACATCCGGCAGCAAGACTTCTGATCAGGAGGTTTTAAGAACAGTAGAACCATCTCATAATTTCTTTTCCCAGGTCCACCCTGACCCGGGGTAGTAGCAGCTGTTAGGACCCAGCTATGGGAAAATACCCCAAACTGGGGTCAAAATACACTATGAAAGTATAAAAATAGATGTAGTTTATCGTCTTACCCAAGACGCGGATCTTAAGTGGCTCTCGGGCCTTGTATTTGGTGAACATTAATATATATAAAAAATCTAAACCTCTTTTTATTTAAATTCTGCATTCATGCAAAATGTTTTACCAGACTGAGTAGGCAAGCTTTTTAAAAATACACTGTCACATGATGTGAAGGCCAGGGCCTGATTAGTCAGCGATTGACCGGAGTGACACATCGGTAAGGAATTCTGACAGTGATGGATTGCCTTTGTCTCAAGAATTCTGAAACGTCGATATGCCTCCCACTCCGAGGTTTGCGATCGGCTATACCACCCGCCACATGTGCGACATGTGTTCCTGTCACATCATTCCTGCTTACTGCCTCCTAGAATCCAAGCTACTAAGCTTAATAAAATGAATGCCAAAAGTAAATGACCCTTTTCGTTGATACCGTTTTTTTAAATTAATAGCGTAGGGATCTTGAGGCGACACAGAACCCAAAAGTATTTTTCTCTAATACATTTTTCTCTTTTACAGGGCTCGAATGGCGAATGAAACAAAGAAACAACACTTAATAAACAAGTTCGATAATTTGGATTATCGCACTGTGGTCGTCCGACGAATGCCTCCAGTACCCGTTGGTCATTCAGCCGTCCTTCGATACCAGAATGCCATGTTCAATTACCAACCGACAGTACACGGTATTGGATATCCCAAAATACCAATATCCAACATGGCCACCATTAGCCACACACCCATGCAAAGAAGGCAGTTAGTTGCAATGTCGTATTCCACATCTCGTCCAAGAAAATCCTATCATAGTGAAGACGGTTAGTTTTATTATAATTCAGTAATTTTAATTTTATAATTTAATAATTTTAATTCATAATTTAATAATTTTAATTTCATAATTTGGTAATTTTAATTTTATAATTTTATAAATTTAATTTTATAATTTAATAATTTCAATGTCATAATTTAGTAATTATAATTTTATAATTTGTTAATTTTAATTTCATAACTTGATAATTCTAATTTAATAATTTTAATTTAATAATTAGTAATTTTAATTTCATAATTTAATAATTTTAATTTCATAATTCAATAATTAATATAATTTAATAATTTTGATTTCATTATTTAACAGATTTTGTGTGTATGTATATATTTTATGTATGCGTATCTGTGTGTGAAAAGTGTGTATGTGTTTGTATGTATATATGTGCATGTGTTTGTGTACGTGTGTTGATTTCAATCATGAAACTAATTTTAGTGGCATTTTTACAATTGGCGCTGCGAATGGACATATTTTTTCAAAATTCTTTTTCATATTAAACAATTATAGGGTCAAGTTTTCTATATAAATTCTTTGTAAATTGAACGCCCCTCTACGAAAGCCAAAACAAAATGTGCTAATACCATGTGATTTTTTAAAATGCCTTTTTCAAAGTTTCAAATGCTTAATCTGGAGTTCTTATTTTCATCTTTTGCTATCGATTATCGATATTATGAATTTCAAAACAAATTTATTAATTTATTTTATTTTTTTAAAGATTATCAGATTTTATAAAATTTAATGAATATTTTAAAAATTCTTGATAGAGAGCCAAGTTCGAATTTCAGTCGGTTTCGTTATATTCTCTTACGCGCAAAGAAAGGTAAAATCTATCTCCCCCAGCTATAGGTTAAATAGTAAGTTTTGCATCTAGAAAAACACAATGTTAATGCAATATTTATTTAAAAAAATATTCTTCTAGTTCAAAATATGTTTCGGCTTTAAATAATCTATAAAGGGTTGATAAACCGTAAAAATTAAAATCATTCAATCAAATAATATTCGTGATCTGGGGTGGTACATCTATAATAATATGGAGAAAAAAATGAAAAAAAAAATGATTATTTTGATCGTAGTGGCTGCTGAATAACAACACCTAAATATTTACTGTGTGTCAGACGAAGATTTTCATGGTATTTTTTTTACTAAATTTGACCCCATGCAAGGTTCGAGACCCACTGAAAGTGGCGAGTTATTATTGAATGAGGTGTGTGAGATGAATGCGAGAGAAGGTGGTAGGAATTAAAGAATATGAGGATAGGGAGGATAGATAAAGATATGTTTGGTTTGGCCTTCCTGCTAAAGGAATATACAGGGTGTTCTGAAAACCACTATGCTTTTATAGTTTTATTGACAGACATGTTTCAATATAGAAAAGGAGGACAATTTGAATGAAAATTATAAATATAGTTGTTATAGGGACGGACACTATCGCCTGGACGGAGTTGCCTGGAGGACACAGCTGCAAGGAACATGCAGCTGGTTATTCTGATTTACATTGTGTCAGTAGAAATGATCTGACCTGAGATGAAATCTGAAATATAAAATATATGATTTGAAAAGTGCACAGTAACTTTACGAACATCCTATAGATTATACAGAAAATTGCAAGCCCTCTAATGACACAACGACAATATATGTCTAGAAAACCAGAAGTCAAAATGGCTACTGTTGAGCAGTGGGTTTTGGCTGTTTAGAGAGTTCCAAAACCGAAAAGTATGAGGGAAGGAACTGTTAGTATAGAACTTACGGTTACATCTACAGTGGTTTGATTTTAGTTTAGTGGGATATCAAGCTCTATGGTTTATTTAATGCCGAAATATGTTGTACGTATTTTAAAAAAATATAATAATGGTTTAGTGATAGTCTTACTAATTAACCCATAACTGGGGGGTTAAGAAGACATGGATTTATTCCTTTCTCAAGCGTATTTGCGCGCAAGTGAATATAACGAACCCAATTGGAACTCGGCTCTCTGATTAACAATTCCAAACCATTATCTAATACACCAGGTATTCCCAAGCTGTCACTCACCTCGTTATTGACCAGGCTCGACGTTGGCTTAACTTCGGTGATCGGACAGGAACCGGTGTTTCTACGTGATGTGGCCGTGAATCATTAAATAGACTTTCCAATTAATATAGAGTATTTCGAGGATCAGTTTAATACTTAATAACAATAGAAAACCGTTCCCTCACTTTATGCCCATTAGGGCATTAGATAATACTAGCTTACTAAGCCGTCAAAAAAAAAGGCCGTCTTGTTTATTCCGAACTGTTACTAGATGCTTATATGTGCATCTTTAAATATACTTTATATATTATATAATATAATTTCTTATCTAATTATTAGGATAATATGCAGTAATTTGGGGGATCTTGTATTACTAGTTAACAAGAGAAAAACGATCCCCCAATTTATGCCCGGGGAAATTTACAATGTTAATAATAGTTTACCCATAGCATAAAAAACGGCTGATTATTTCGTCAATTCCTTACGATCATCATGTTTTCACTTGTCAGTCATTAAATATATTTTTCTAAAAATTATATTAATAATTCTACAGAGGGGTCAGTTTATTACTTAATAACAATAGAAAACCGTTCCCTCACTTTATGCCCCGTATTATCTTATAGGACGTTTGGGGATTGGTGGCATATAAAAATACAACGCATATCAATTATGCATTTAATCTCTTTCCAAGTAGTCTCCTTCTGAAGCCACACACTTTATCAAGGATCGTTTCTATTGGTGGAAGAATTCCTGGAACTCCTTTCTTTGAGATAGCGAGCAGCTGCCACGTCGCATTCTTTTGGTTTTCCTCGGTGTCTTGAAATCTTGTTCCTTTAAAATGGGATTGATTTTTGTATCGGACAAATTCTTAAGGGGTTAGATTAAGGGGAATATGGTTGTAGTCGGACCTGGGGAATGTTGTGGTTGGTCAAAAACTGTTGTACAAACCATGATTAGTAATCGGATCTCTGTGGTAGGGGGGTGAGACGGCCACACTCTACACACTTTTCTTCCAAGCACTGCTATAAACAACGGAAGTGAGCGAGAACGTTTATAGTTTACTGTGTATGCGTGACATCTGTGCCATAACGGCTTCATTCGGCTCACTTTAGCTCCGTTACCATAGCAACAGTACCGATTCTTTTTTGATCAGGTCTCGCACTAATACACGTTTGGACAAGCCGTCAAGAATTATAATATTTTATGTCCTTTGGTCTTTTTACCTCCCAGCTTTGTAAACATATTTAAACAACCCGCCATTGTCACAATAAAACATTTGCTACCTGATGTAGGGTGTGTAGACACAGCGAAAACCATTATGACCCTTAATCATATCAACATACCAGTATGCACATCTCCATGTGTTTCAAAAGATATCCAGCTGGGAAAATGAGGCCCCAATGGTCTGATTTGTTACTCATTGTCTGTAATGTAATCGATTCTGATGACCTGGCTACTCTACTTCAGTGACTTTCCCATCGCTATAACATAACTTCCCTCTGTCTTTTCTACAACTATTTTCATAGCAATTGTTCTAATGGGCTTTCATCCTTGGTGATTCGACTGCATGAATTTAAGCGTGCTACTAGATTGGAAATTAGGTCTCACCGTTTTAAAATAGCTAAAATAGCTAGAGGCAACTGTATTTTCTATTCTAGTAATTTCTTTTCTCGCACTTCTCGCCTGTGGAACTTTCTTGCTTCCCGGCCGCCTACAATCTTCAAAAATTGAAATGCAGCGTCAATCACCATCTTCTGTTTTCCTATTTTTCTTTTATTGTCCTTTCTTTTTTTAAAATAATTTTATAGCAAACAAGGCAATAAAGCCACTAAGACGTAAATGGTTACTGAGTTTTAGAGAATATGAGAAAAATATATTATTAAGGAGAGAAAGTAAATGAACAATTAAAACGCCAGAAGATAATGCATTTCAATTTTTGAAGGTCAAAGTTGGAAACAAGAAGAATGTTCCACAAGCGAGAAGTGCGAGAGAAAAAACAGAACTTGCGGTTACATCTAGCCATCCAACTGTAAAATGATGAGACCTTGCTGCAAATCTAGTACTGAGTTTAAATTCAAAAAGTCTAGGTACCACAGAGGAAATTTCATTAGAACAATTAACACGAAAATATTTATAGAAAAAGGCAAGAGTAAACTATATTAAGGCGTGGGAAAGTGACTGAAGCCGAGATGCCGGGCCAGGACCAAAAATATTGCAGGTTCTTTGGATTTTATGAAGAATCTCTAAAATATATCAAGAGCACCAGAACAGATGTGGCAGCAATATCAAAGCAATTTCTCTTGAATAAAGTTTTCTCATTCTCTTTGTCTCCCAGCAACCCTTGCGTTTTAGTGGCATTGCCGTCTTGTTTTGGGTGAAGATATAAAAAAAAAGAGATGAGGGCAACTGTCTGAATAAAATCATCCTAGAAATTCAAACAGGAATCTCGGAATATTCATCGGGACGGTAATATGGGGAAAAGCCTTGTACTCTAAATGAATTCAGTTTCCATGAAGTCGGTACTGCCTGGATCAGGTACTGAACTCACAATTACTTTTCTTCACAATTACCGAACGGGACACTAACCGAGATGAATTTCGTTGTATAGTAATTGTGAGTTCAGTCCCTGAACTGGGTAGTACAATTTCACACTCAGTGAATTTTTTACGACTTATCAACCTTTTCGAAATTTTTAAAGCTGAAACTTCTTTTCGATTATAAGTATAATTCTTTTTCCTTTCTGCAAGTGAATGTCCCATTTACAATTTTGCGGCCGATAAAAATGATTTAAAAAAAAATAAAAGTCCTACTATTTAACCCATAGCTGGAGGAAAAGAGATGTATTAATACCTTTGCCAAGCCTATTTGCACGTAAGTGAATGTAACGAACTCGGCTGGAATTTGAACACGTCTCTCCTGGTTCTCATTTTGAGCTGTTATATTCACAGGTAGCGTTTAATAGCTGAGTAGAACTAAGAAGAACAAGACGAGATATCCCTTAACTTGGACAGCAAGACAAGATCTATTTGCACCCTCATCCACATGGAGATTAAATCAAAGGTTCAGTTGGAATTTACTTGATTATCCGAATCGATAGAAACCTGAAGGAGCCCGGACAGCGTAACGGCCGAAATGTTGAGATAATAACATCGAAGATGGGGATATTAATCCGAATATAAATAATTATAACGCCTCATTTCGATGCTTCTAAATCTAACGATAGGCAAGTGATAAGAGGGAAAAAAATGAACAACTCTATACGGATGAAGATTTATGTATTGATCTCTCTAGTTGTTAAATTAAAATCCGATCAGTTTATCATAGCTGTATTGATATGCGCCTTATAGAGGACCGTTGATAGAACTGGAGGCTAAATAAAAGTTACTATTTCACTAGTATTTCTCTACTTTTTTCCCTCTTGAACGTTACGATTTGTTTAGCCTCCAACTGTATCTACTGTTATTTATGAGGTGAAGATTTGCATAGGAATAGTATTTTCCTATCGCCTTCTAAACTATTTTCAATTCAGTATAGTTCTCCTAGAATGGTTTTCACCGAAACATTGACTTCTCTTCTATTTCAGCTTTAGCGGTAGCAGAATAGATGGATTCATCTCTTTAACAAGGGCGCTTGTGAAAAAGTGAATTAAAGGAACCGTCGTTCGAACTCGATTCGCCGATTCCACATACCGCGCCGTTAACCGTTATACTACCCCTCTGTGGGTACGAATATAAAGGACTAATAATTGCTCGACGGAAAAAAAAATGCCCATCATTTTTTTCTAATCATCTCATCTCAAGAAAGGCGGTAATGCCACTGGTATGCAGAGTGTGAAAATGAAGAAAAAAAGGCTGGGTATAGAGCGGGGCGGGGGGATTGAGGAAACGATGAAAGATGAAGGACATTCAAGAAGACAGAAGATGGCGATTGACGTTGCATTTAAATTTTTTGAAGATTGTAGTATTCAGGGAAGCAAGGAAACGGGAAGGGAGTCCCACTATCTGTAAGTACGAGAAAAGAAACTGTTTGAGTAGAAATGACTATTTCAACAGTAAATTGGCAGTAGATGCTAATTTAGTAGCACGCTTCAATTCATGGGGTCGGGAGCACCATGGGAAAAAAAAAGCTTGCCATGAAAATATTTGTAGAAAAGACAGAGGGAAGCCACGTCACGTCGGTGAGAAAGTGACTGAAGCCGAGATGCCAAGTCAGGATCTATTACATTGCAGATCCTTCACTGGATTTTGTCAAGTAGCAAAAGTTACCTGACCAGATTTGGTAACATTCTGCAATACACGGACGAATGGTAGATTTATAAATGTGCAAGATGGACTCTCCATTCTTACGAATTCGGAAGATGATTTTAATGACATTGACAAAAGTGGATTCTACGCAAAAAAAAAAAAATCACTGTTGCATAAAAACATTAATGATTGTTTTATTTATTGCAGGGGAAATTATGGCATCTCGACAATCAAAACGGTAAGTGTTGTTTCAAATTAAACAATTTACCTTTATCAATTTATCAGATCGAAATACTTCGAGCTTCCAAAAATATCATTTATCACGCTAATCAATTCCTGCCTGAGATTTGAGGTTGCTATTATTTTTGTATCAAGTCATTTATTATTTTAGAAACATCGTAATAAATTTTATATTAAGTTTATATAAATTTAGGTTCTTCCAAAAATAAACGATGAACAAATGCCCAAAACAAAGATAAAACTTTATCGTCAACATTTTTGTATTATTAAGAGGAAAGATTAACCCATTAACTGCCAAATTTTTTAATGCGCATTTTTGGCCCAGACAGGTGTCTTAGGAGTTTAATTATTCCTTATGTTTAATTTCAGTAGTTATCATTGTCGTTTTTATAGAAACTAGAACATCAAATATATATGTGTATAAAACATCAAACAATAATATTGATTAGAAATAATAAAAAAATACTTTTCAAAATAGTCATTATTTTTCTACTCGTGAAATGTAAAATAACGACAGAAAGTGTCTTCTTACGGTTAATAATAAAAACTTTAAAGGCTAAGTGTTGTAAAATATACCTCTGCAAATGCAATGTATGTAAGCAATTCAATGTAAATACAAGGAATAAGATGTAGTGAGTTTAATTTTAACAGATCCCCGGACGGGGCTCATGGCATGTAAGGGGTTAAAGGATTTTTATGCAAAAAATATTTTTCAATCCTTTTTAGAAAATTGAAAAAATGGGTTAAAAAATTGTTTATTTTGGCGTAACACGGGACCTTAAATTTACACGAGAAATTTAAACTCTATTTGCGGCAAACGTTGATTCGGAAATTCTTGTAATAACCACAGATAATTGTGCGATTTTAATGAAACTTTCAGGACTCATAGACAAATTAAAGAAACTATTTCTTTTAAATGTTTATTCTTTTAGAAAATCTTTGTAAAACATTTTTATTTTACATCCGTTACCCTATACTCATTTAATTTTTATGAAATTCCGAGAAATTATATTTTGTTTCGCTTAATTTGCTATAAGGACAAATTCTTGTAGAATTTGAAGTACCAAAATCTTTTGGTCAAACAGGACGCCAAGTTATCCAAATTCTGCCCTGAATGGTAAAATAAAAAAAAATGTAATAAAATTAAAACATTTAAAAAAAAAATTAGAATTGCTTTTATCAATAAAATATATTATGGACATTGTTGTCTTAAAAAAAACATTTGATGAATAATGAATTTTTCAAGATTTTGAAATTTTAATTTTTAAACTTTTAAAATTCTAAATTAATTTCTGGGGATCAGGTGATATCATTAAATTAAAACTGTATTTACTGATTAGAAATGAAAAAGTTCACTACAATTCAATGAACCCTAGTATTAAAAAAAAAAAAACCTTTTCAATGTTTTTTTTTTTTTTTGCATGCGTGTGTATAAATGTGGATATTTTATAAATACGGATGTTCATAGACGACATTATTGGAGAAATAGAAAAAAATGTAAAAAAAAAAAAAATTAAATCACCTCCTAGGAGAAAGGATGCGGCATTAAGATTATGAATAGGAGTACATACAGTAATTAAATTAAATTACTCCTCAACGATGCTAACACATAAAAAATAGGTGAACACAAACATAATGATACAAACACAGAAATTTAACTGAGTAATTTGAAAATTAGTTAGCAGTAAAAACAATACAGGGTATAAATTACCGTAATTCCCCATGTATAATACGCCTTCATCCATAACACACACACACACCTAAAATTGTGCTGAAAGTGTGGGAAAATGCTTCTACTCACGCATAATACGCACTCCTTGTTTGGTAATCAAACCCTATAAATTGTATTGAGGCACGGGGGAGTAATGGATAGGGCTCGGATTGAAGAATCTATTATATTCACTTATAAGCTAATACTTTTGGGAAAGGTATGAATCCTCATCTGCTCCCCCCTCCCCAAACAGCTATGGGTAAATAGCAGGACAGAACGGGTTCTATAGTCTTGGATGGCAACTGGTCTACCTCAGAAAGAAATGGAAACCTACTGCGGGAAAAAAATCTGCCTCGTTAGTCATGTATTGTAAGATACATGATTGCCTAGGCGTGTATCACGCATGGCACATAACTGACTGAAATTTTACCTCTCCAATTTCATTACGGCCAGCGTTTACTAATCTTATTTTTTTAAATGGTTTTAAACATAGAATAATATTATTCTAATTTAGTGTTTTGATAATTCTTATTTTATTTAACGGCAAATTTTTAAAGATGTTTTGTAGTTGTGCATAATACGCACCTCTGATTTTGCTTATTATGTTTTAGAAAAAAGGTGCGTATTATACATGGGGAATTACGGTAATAGAATTCTACCCTAGAATAACCAAACTTTATTTTCCACCTCAAAGCCACAAACCGTATATTCCAGTATGCCTCGTTACATAAGATATGTATAGCGTCTAATACAATCAAGCGAAAGCTATAGCAAAAATTTAATTACATCTTAGAACGATCCGCAAATCATATATTAAAAATTCAGGCAAAGATGCCTTCCAAAAGCTAAGGAGAGTATTAAGAGACATAAAAACTTCGTTAGAAACAATGAAAAGATTACTAAACTGTTTCGTGATATCTGTCCTCCTGCATAGCAGTGAATCCTGGACAATATCATCAAAGTTGATGAAGATAGTCGAAGCAATAGAAATGTGGTTCTACAGAAGGATACTGAGGATACTATGGGCCAAACATGTGAACAATGATGAAGTTTTAGGAAGAGACAGTTGAAATATCTAGGACACATAATGAGGAAAAACGGCTTGGAAAATCTGATACTTACAGGACAGATTGAAAGCCAAGAGGGACAGAGGAAAACAACGCATAACCTATCTAGTGGGCTTGAGTAAATGGATGGTGAAACAAAGTTTAAGAGAGATAATAAAAAGATAAAATTTATTAATAGTTATAAAAGAAAAGAAATTGTGGAGGGCTATGATCGCTAATTTCTTTAAGGGACTCAGAGCATAGAAGAAGGGTGAGCTTGTTCGGATGAATGGTGGAACAGAGCTGAGGATAGATAACAAAAAGACAAGTAGAAAAACGAAGGAGAATAAAACCTTCAGGGAACTGGTAGTCGTGGCCGCTCACAACCTATCCCTTGAAGCCTTTAGTAAAGTTTGTTTCTTTGCCAAGCATAAAGCCCCTACACACAACCATTTATACAAGCTTTTCAGGTAGTTTGCCCGCTTCCTTCCCATGTCCATTTTGCCTTCGATATATTTTGTGAGTGTCAAATTCTCTAAGCTTTCTTTCCTTATTGTGCCCAAGAAATTTCACCTGTCTCTTTCTGATTTTGAGTACAAGTGCCCATTTAATTTCCATTTTCCTTAAGGATTTTTTTGTTGTTTACACGCTCTGTCCATTATATTCTCAGCATCCTTCTGTAGAACCACACTTACCTTATTTTTAAATCTTAAAAGGTATCTAACGCAATCAAAAGTAAACCACTCTCTACCAATAGCTAAATTCATAACAGAATCCAGGTAACGTTTATCATTCGTCATCGCTTAAAATGGAGTCATGAAGACATCGCTATTATTTTAACTATCTTCACCCCAACCCGGCAATATTCTTTTTTTAAATATGCGAACAAACGACAGTGCAATATTTATTATTTATCACTTCATAAAGAAACCAAGTTTATCAGTCATAATTTTATGAAAATATATATGAAATATAGAACAAGTAAATTGAAATAAACAAATGACTACAGATTACTTTATTTTTTATTTTTCAATGAGTGACCGCTGTGGAATAGCAGCAGGTGCTGTGAGCTTCGATGTGCAATATTCGCAAAAAATATGTTCCATTGTCTGCCATGTTCATTAGCGTTCCGATCTTGCGACCCGAGTTCGAATCTCACTATGTTCGATTTGCCAAGGATGAGATTTCTTGTTAATATAGGCCAGGGGAAACGATCCGATCACGCGGTACTATTGGGAAGTGAAATACCACCATGTTTTACCCGAGCCGAATGAAATTGAAAGAGATGACATGTTTTCTTATGCGGAAACATTCAGCATTTATTGACTGATCAGCTAGTACTACTTGAATTATGCGTTTATTCAGTTACTGATCATCGGGATGGGATCAAAGTGTAATATCTGTTCTCCTCATCTCTAATAGTAAGGGTAATACTGGGTGTCCATAAAGTCTCTTTACAATTTAAAAAAATATTACAAAAGCAAATGAACAAATATGTGGAAATTGTTACAAAATGAGAAGTTTGTTTTAACTAATTTAATCCACCTCTAGATGGGCGCCATTAGTTGCACGAAGCACATCAAGACGGTACTCGATGTCTTGCGATGTTCGCTGTAGCATAGCCTCATCAATGACAGCAAATTCATCAGTGATATTTTTGCTTTATATCAGTGATGTCCCGTATCTTTGTTCAATACAAGATATCTTTAACATAACCCTATAAAAAGAAGTCCAGGGGAGTGATATCTAGTGAACGAGGTAGCCAGGGAATTTGGGTTATCCCTTCCAGTTCACCGGTCCGGAAATGTTAAGGGTTTATTTAACAGTACCTGAAATACACTCTTTATCTACAGCAAGGAAACTTGGTTCTCTGTGTTGTGCCAGAAAGTTTGTTTTTCTCACCCGAGTCCATCCTTCAAATCTATAAATCAACCATTCGCCCTTGCATGGAATATTGCTGTCATATATGGTCTGTAGCCCCCGCTGTTCGCCTATTATTACAAAGCAAATGAACAGAACAATATGTGGACATTGTTACAAAATGAGAAGTAGATATTGAAGTTTGTTTTAACTAATTTAATCCACCTCTATATGGGCGCCATTAGCTGCACGGTACTCGATTTCTTGCGATGTTCGCTGTAGCATAGCCTCATTAATGGTGGCAATGGCATCAGTGATTTTTTTGCTTTATATCAGTGATGACCCGTATCTTTGTTCGATGCACAATATCTTTAACATAACCTCATAAAAAGAAGTCCAGGGGGTGATATCTAGTGAACGAGGTGGCCAAGGAATTGGGCCTTCCCTTCAACTATACCGATAATTTTTTTGATATATTTTCAGTTTATACGTTATTTTTAGAGTTATAAATATTTAAGAAAAAATTTATTACAGAGCATTTACTTAAATATTTGTATCTATAAAAAATAACGTATAAACAATATATATATATATATATATATATATATATATATATATATATATATATATATATATATATATATATATAATGGACTCTCCCGTCGGTTTCGACGTATGAGGATCTGACAGCTTAGTTGATTCAGTTATGAAATTTTGTGCGATAATCTTAAGTGGCATTTAAGACCCGCTAGTGATTTACAAAGGAGGCCACATATGGAGCAAGAGTGAGGATTGTGAGATGAGATCACTGTTAGATTGGCTGACCTTTTAGATCTTGCTCTCGCTTATTGAAGATGATTCAGACAAGCAGATTGAAAATTGTTGAGTTCACTAAAATATGTTGATCTCCATTCTACCCGCTCCAAGGCTAAGCGCTCAAGGGTGTTATGTGGTATATTGACTGCTGACAAGTTGCTTTTCAGCTTGTCTTTGTATCTTAGCCATGGGCATCCTACATTCATGTAACCCTGATCTAACTGGCTGTACATTAGGATCGAGGTACTTGAAGTGTTTAGTATTCATTTATTCCACATTCTGTATATTTTAATGGATTCTGGGTAGATGCCATCTCTTCTTTCATTCCAACTCCAAATGATAATTTCTGATTTGGAAAGGTTTATACTGAGTCCTACTTCTTGGAACTCTTGGTAGGGAATATTGATTTTTTTGTTCAAGAGTATCGACTCTACGACCACTTTTGGTCATGGGACAGATGATGATGATGATGGCGGTGGTGGGGTTTGTGGTCGTCGTCGTTGGTGTTGGTTGGTGGTGAGGGGGTGCATTTAAATCAGGGATTCTTTAATGTTTAAGAAACTATATATGCTCCAAGAACGGTTGTCCTAGTTAAGATCCCTCAAGTTACATTTCCTCGAAGTCATTTTTAATCATTTATCAAAGCAGTTGAACACAGGTAAGAGTTTAAATTGTTCTGAACTGATTTGGCTCCAAGCATGACATCCATCTGAAGGTCTCGATCTGATGAGGCTATTTAAGAACAGGATCCGGATTCTGGGTTTGAAGAGCATCGAATCTGCGACCAGATCTGATCATGTGACAGATAATGAAGATGATGATTGCGGTGGTGGTGTTGGTGATGGTGGTCGTTGGTGTTGCTTGGTGATGAGGGGGTGCATTTAAATCATGGATTCTTTAATGCTTAAGAAACTATATATGCTCGAAGAACGGTCGCCCTAGTTAAGATCCCTCAAGCTACATTCGCTCGAAGCCATTTTAACCATTTATCTGAGAAAGCAGAACACAGGTAAGAGTTTTTATATTTCTGAACGGGTTTGGCTCCAAGCAGGACATCCATATGAAGTTCTCGATCTGATGAGGCTATTTAAGAACATGATTCGGGTTTCGGGCTTGAAGAGCAGCAAATCTGCGACCAGATCTGGTGATGGGACAGATGATGAAGATGGTGATGGCGGTAGTGGTTGTTGGTGAAGGGTGCATTCAAACCAGGGATTTTTTTATATTTAAAGGACTATATAACTCACTTCTAACTATCTGTCTTCAGAAAGAGATGGGCACTGCTAAGTAAGCACTATGAGGAACCTACAACGACTCCGTAACATCCTCACTTTACCCCGAAACCAACTAACAAATCATATTTATTCATTCAATCTGAACAATTTTTGTTATTTTTTGCAGCAACACCAAGTCAAGAAGTAAAGCATTGGTAAGTATATTATATGTTTTTGCTCTTATTATAAACATTACTTACAGTGGGTTGTCATCCTTAATATTTTCATTCTTTTTATTCAGCTAACACATTTTGCGCCGTTGTAGTCACCAATCCCTCTATCTTAAAATTGTAGTTCATGGTGACATTCAAGGTAGAATAGTCCAATAGCTTGCCGGTGTCTTTTGAAACGGGAATGTTAAGGTTACATTGTCTCTCCTCTCAGGGGTGGATTTGTTTTTGAAGTTACATTCTTCTAACCTTTGGCCTGAAGTGCCTTGCGAGAGTATCGGGCCCTTAACTTGCACCCGACCTCAAGTGGACTTCTTATATACGATCCATCGCTATAGATGCAGGTAAAATGATCATCTCCCTGTACCGATCCAGTAAGTACCTGACTCCACATGCTATCCTTTATGAGAACCAGATCAGGCCGAAAATGGAGTACTGTTGTCATATTTGGGCAGGAGCTGCCCGATCTTCCCTTTCCAGGCTTGGTAGAATTCAAAAGCGTGCCCGAGTCCTTTTAAGAGAAGAATTATTTCTCACCCTCCAATATCTCTCTCGCATGCGGGATATCCCGAGTCTCTCATTGATCTATCGATACGACCATGGAAAGTGCTCGGACGAACTACGTTCCTGGTTCCGCCAGTTCTAATCTTCACGGCTAGGACCCGCCATGCCACGTACATTGTATCAAACCACCTACATTCCCTCCGTATTCCATCGGAGAGAAATATTCCACTCAAGCACCGTCTTCTAGCGAACCGCTGCTCTGTGGGACAGACTCTAGAAAGGATGTTTTCCCGATTACTATAATCTTAACCTGTTCAAAGCTAGAGTTATCCGTTATCTTTTCCCTCATCCATATAAACTACCCTTTAATGTAATAATCGTTTTTTTAACGTGATCTCGAATGGCACACGAGCCTTGTACCTTACTGCATAAAAAGAGGCAGGATCTACTAGGTAGCAGGTGGTTAGAATTTCACCCAAGGCTATAGGACCGAGTATGTCCTGCTATTTTACCGATAGCTAGGATGAGAAAAGATGGATTCATACCTTTCCCAAGGGTATTAGCACGTATGTGAATCTAATGATTTCGACTGGATTTCGAAATCCGGCTCTTCGATTCCTTAATCCAAGCCGCTAACCATTACTGCACGGTTCCTCCACTTATTATTTTAAACAATGCAATTAATGTCAACCGACCTAAAAATCGAACTCCTTACTAAAGTAAAATATGACTCCCGACAGGCAAGGAAACTGTAGTATTCTTTTGTCTTTTCATCGGAGAAACCATTCATTAAGCCGAGCGTTGTCAACCAAATATTCCACAGAAACACAAGATAAAGCAAAGTTCAGTTTCCGACTTATGGTACCTTTTGAAGTCGGTACCTTTTGAAGTCGGTACCTTTTGAAGTCGGTAACTTTCGAATTATAATTCTGCCATCTGTTATATTGGTACCTGTTATTTTGGTACCCGAAAAGTAAGCAAAGTAATTTTGAAATGGATTTTTTAAAATTCGACTCGAGGACATGTTTTGATTGATTTGCAAGTATTACGTTATTTAAAGGGAACTAAGAATAAGTGCCTAGTATTTCGACAATAAAAAAACCACTACAACTGGAAGGATTTTGTGATGCTGATTGGGCAAATTCACCAGATCGTAAAAGTATCACAGGCTATTGCTTTAGATTGGCAAAAGATAATCCAATAATTGGCTGGGAATCTAAGAAACAGGGAATGATTTCACTTTCAACATGTGAGGTGGAATAAGTTGCATTGTCACAAGCAACACAAGAGGCTATTTTTCTTAACTTACTAATAAAAACAATTATAGCACTAATAGTTAGTGAGCCTATGACTATTTACTGTGATAATCAGGCCAGTATTGCTTTGGCTAAAAATCCAATAAGACATCAAAGATGAAAGCATATTGATATTAAATATAAATTTGTTAGGGATCAGGTACAAAAGAAAACAGTACAAATTGAATATGTTCAATCGGAAAATAACGTGTCGGATTTGTTTACAAAGCCAATTACAAAATTGAAATTACGTGCTTTCATTCCTGTCATATTTCGTACTGACCTATAAGGTCCTTATAGTCCTGGGTAGGATGTAAAACTGCATCCATTAATTACTGTCTTATAGTCCTGGGTAGGACGTAAAACTGCATCCATTAGTTATTGTCTTAAGAGACGTCAGTTTTTGGTATGAATGTAAGTCCTTAGTTTCGGGGTACAAACGTAAATAGTCCTACTTTTGCCCAACATCCTCCTGAATAACTCTCAGAATAACTCTGACCCGGAGTGATAGTGCCTGTTTTAATGGGTCCCAGCTATGGGTAAAATAACAACTTTTTCCACTTTTTTGTTATGATCACAACCCAAATTTATAATATTGTTATTAATGTTTAAGCTGAAGAAGTTAACAGTGGACAAAATGATATAACTAATTTTTGTGGATATTAATTTTTTTTTAGGAAAAAAAAATGTTTTATAAATACTAAAAAAAAAAAAAAAAAAATAAGTACTAAAAAAAAAAATTATTTTATGAATACTAAAGTATTTGTTCCATATGAATATTGACGTTACTAATATTTCGAAAGAAGATTCCATAATGTACCGAAAAACTCTAACATTTACAGCCTATCAACCTTTTGCATCATTTAAAACTAAAAAAATATTTGTTTTGGTGTGGAGGAGATAATAATGATTTACTAATGCAAGTCTTACTAATTAACCCATAGTTGGAGAGAGAAGAGGCGGATTCATATCTTTCCTAAGGGAATTTGAACGTAAGTGAATATAATAACTCTGAATTGGAACTGGGCTTTTCAATTTCTAACACCATTCCCTTGTCCATTACACCCCCGAACATCCAAACTTACAGCACCTGGTATTCACAAGCAGTCACCCATATAGGTACTGACCAACCTTAGCGATGCTTACCTTCGGTGATCTTGTAATTAATGTCAACCGGCCTAGAAATCGAGTATTTCTTACTGACAAAAATATGCTTCCCAACGGGAATCTAACCATTTTTCGATCCTGGAAATTACTCCTTTGGCCGAAGAGTGTAACTTACCAACGATTTTACAAGTATTCAATAACTGTCCAAAATAAAATTAAGCATAAAGATGAATAATGCACCAATATTTGACAGTCACTCCACAGTAATGATTCCTGCATTATTATATTGGGCTATGACTTCAGAAGTATGACAGCAGAAGTTGAACCTTCCAACCAGTAACCCATAATATTCATTTTAGTGCAGTTGTGCAGTAGGCTCTGCGATCAGAAATGATAATTTTTTCAATATTTTTTTTCATATTAATATAGATTATGAGACTCATATGACGAATATAACAAATTATTATTTTTTTATAAACTTTAACAGGTGTCCAATTAGTAGTGGCGTTCTTTGTACATTGGTTCTAACCTGGCGTATCGGCTTCAATCACTTTCCCACCGCCGTCATTTAGCCTCCTAGTACCTTTCCTACACTCTCATCGTAAATGATCGAATTCTTCGCTATGGTACCTAGATGCATTAGAATTTAAACGCAGTACTAGATGGCGGTAAGATCTCATCAATTCACAGGCGAGATGTAACTGTAAGATCTATACAAGCAGTTTCTTTT
The DNA here is from genome assembly GCA_964036315.1 of Acanthosepion esculentum. NCBI lineage: Eukaryota > Metazoa > Mollusca > Cephalopoda > Sepiida > Sepiidae > Acanthosepion > Acanthosepion esculentum. The sequence goes on along the minus strand of OZ038500.1, from coordinate 7,600,353 downwards.
CTCACATTACTCGCTTGTGGAACTCTCTTCCGGTTCCAATTTCCGGCCAATTTTGATCTTCAAAAATTCAAATGCAATGTCAGTCGTAATTTACTGTCCTCTTGATTATTTTTCTTTTGGTCTCGCTCCTTAATAATGTTTCTCTTTTTTCTAATTCTTTTCACACTCAGTCTTTTGTCTTAGTGGCTTTATTGATCAAAAAATACTGTCATAGTGTATGTAAAAATGTGTTGATTTTTTATAGGTCGGCGCCTATTTAAAACAATAAATAATCTGTGCGCTTTATGAAAAATGTTTTTATTTTGAAATATTACATTTCATGTGGCACAAGGCCAAAAATGGGGGTGAGAAAGGTTGGTCATAACTGACGAACCTACACCTAGTTAATCTGGTACATGATTCATTCATCCATTACAATTTCCAGATACACCACAAGAAGACATTCACCGACATTCGTTCCGATTCTTAGCATGTTACCGCATATTCACAGGGGTCATACTCAAATCCACATGACATGGAAATATATACAATTGTTTGTTTTTTATATAAATAGATGAAATTATGACATGAAAGGAGGGAGAGGGTATGTACTCAATAACGAAAATAAAATGCGGCAAAACATCCAAACTAAAAATAAAATATGTTAGTAGGACCTGTCCACCCCACAGAAAAATAAGAGAGCCCACGGTATTCTGTCGCTAAGCAGGATCAAGCAGCTCATCCGCTAGGGGCAAGGAAAAGACAAAATAAATTACGGAGTGGAAAATTATGAAAGTCTCATCCATTCACGATAAAAAGTGTGGGAGGTACAGAAAAAAACCCTCCAAAAACTGGGGAGGCTGAGAATCTTGACAAACATCGTAACGAAAGAGAATGCCGGGAGGCAGGCCGGGGACAACAATTACTAACATTAACTAGGTAAACAAAAGTGTCTGGCTTAATCAGGGGAGGGGTCCAACAGGAAACCGCCCCATTGTGTCGAAAAGCGACTGAAAAAGAAAATCAAGACTGGCCCCGTTCACACAAACTAAGCTTACAGGCTTTTACCTATCTTTCGTTGAAATCTGCTGATAGCGAACGTTTTTATCAGTTCTGATCTCCATCTTGAGCTGATGCCGAAAGGATCCAACCAGATCCTGATGAGAATAACGTTCTTACCGTGAGATTCCTTCCATTCAAGTCATCCACACCACTATAACACGGTCGACCCGACTCAATTCGTGGCCTTTCCCACGCTCGTCAATACTGTTGACAGTTTCGTTTCGTAATCTACCCTGTCCCACGTAGTTATTGATTGATCACAGTGTAGTGCAGATGGAACTTTCATCCGCACTTAAGCGCTGAATCGAGTTGGCGGAACCGTGCTATGAAAAAGGACAAGGATGCTTTATCATAACTCACGAAAGAAGGCGCTGGGTTAACTTTCAATTGGTTTTATATAATTGTTGATACACAAAATTACACTTACCCGTGGAATCTAGTGACAAGGAATCTTCTGTTCTACACTTGGAGCGGCTACACGAAATCTTAGGTTGTCAGAACTTTGACTCATCAATTCTCCACGTCAGTCATTCTTTTGTCCCTCTCGACGTTAGCAATACTCTACTCGGCAATTCTCTTCGACAGTAGGATACGTGACTTCTTCTGGTGTCTCCGGGCCATTACCGGACAAGATCGTCCTTATAGTCGCCACAAGCTCAACAGCGACAGCTCCAACTCTTCGCTCCAAATCTCACCTAGGCTTTGAGTAGCGTACAGCCTATATGCAATTTGCATAACCTGACCAAGTCTCCGATTCGATAATATTTATTTTCCTCGATCTTGGATTGACAACACCTGACTCTCAATAATGGGTCAACTATTTAAAACAATATAACTTCTGTTTTTACATTTCTTTGTTGCTTCACAATTATTGTTTACGATTTTTTTTCTATATAAACATTTATTCTGCAAAAGCAAAGAATTCACTCTGCTTTTAGAAATCCTTCTCTTTCTCCAAACAATAATTTGTTGGCCTCGACGAATTCTTTTGTCCATTTTCAAAACAATCGACGATTGTTTAAATTTTCAATGCGACCTAAATAGTGCCTGAGATGATCGGCTCTTCCTATCAAACCAAAACAATTTCAAATCGGCTAAAGGAATTTGTCGACCTGTTTATATCTATGAGATGAGGTATTATGATTACTTACATTATTTACATTATTCAGACTGTTATACTCATCTTCATTGCCATATTCACAACATTTCGGCCTCTATATCTCTGAGATGATGTATTATGATTACTTGCATTATTTATATTATTCCGACTGTTATCCTCATTTTCATTGCTATATTCACAACGTTTCTGCCTCTATATCTCTGAGATGAAGTATTATGATTACTTGCATTATTTACATTATTCGGACTGTTATCCTAGTCTTCATTGCCATATTCACAACATTTCGGCTGCTGTACGCTTCGGCCTTCTTAAGGTGATTGGAATTTATCCATATTTAACAAATAACTATGAAATTTTATTTTCCAAAACAACAGATTTCAAATCCCATTTTTTTTACATTTTGGCTTTTAAATAATTTCTGCGCAGTCAAGAAAATCATGCTTCTTATTTTTTTCCCGACCTCATATCGCAATCTTTTCACTCAGTGACTTAAACATTGCACACCTACCAATGCTTTAATTCTAACCGGGGTTCTCACATGAACCCTTTTTAGTCCGATTTCACATTCCTTTCAAGGACTACCAGTGACACTGAACCCTATCAGCCCTGCGTTTCTGAACAATTTTAACCCTTCTGCCTGAGCTCCTGAGTCAAAATTCGCAAAATAATTGATATGTAATGTTTCATAGTAGATATAAAAATAGTTACAAGTGTTAACCCACCGTTCAACCGGTAACTGAGAATTAAGTCATTTTTCTCTACCACTGTTCAACCGGTCGCTAGGCATTACGTCATTTTTCTCTACCATCTAAAAAATGTAATGGGAAAACATATATGGATTCGCATGATATTTTTTCGTCTCGGATGCTACCTGAATTTTACCAAAAACAAAATAATTTCCATGCCTGAAGATGACTGTATGTACAGTCAAAAGTACTTGCGTATTAAAAAAAGACCTTATACAGCTTATAATTTTAAAAAACAAGGATCATAACATTCATCGAGTGATTCCTAGATTAATGCACCTTTAATATTTTGTTAGCGAAGGGATTTCGCCATTCATTTTAATATATATATATATATATATATATATATATATATATATATATATATATTACAATGAATCATTCAAATAAAAAGTAAATTAGTAAAGTTAATGATATACAATGGCGAAAACTCCGCGGAAACAAAATTTTAAAGTTACATATTTTATATGTTATATTTTAAGTTATATTTTAAAGTCTGATATTCTACTTCTTCGTCACCGAGGCCCGTTGGAGCAGTTGGTATGGTGTTTGCCTCACACCCTAACTGTCAGGGTTTCAATTCTCGCTAGTGGATGCGCACTGCTGATGAGTCCCAAATATAGGGTCCGTCCAGTGCTTTCTGCATTCTGTAGAGGTTTCAGACTCGATGAGTCATTAAAAATAATTATCAATTTCTCCTAATAATTTGAAATATATATACATGCTTCATTAAATAATCTAGAAAAGTGTTGTCGATTTATTTTATGTAAGTTCTTTTCATATCGTCTGATAAGCTTAATAACATTATCATTAAACAATGAAAGAAAATCACAATATTGATACATATTTTTTTTAATCCAATCTAAGCTTTCGGCTTACATAAGCCATTATCAAAGATGATAATTACACAATGTATTAAGCAATACACGGACAAGAAATTGATGATAGTCTGTTTCTGTTGACATGGAAGATTTCCAAGCAACGATAAACACATGCATATAAGACGCTGGAAGCGAAAAACGCACCGCAGCTCATGACGTCATACATGACCGCGCGGGAGTGAATTCGAGAAGTTTTGAGCATGGGAAGCCGTTGGTATAAACCAATGGCTTCTCTTATATATATATATATATATATATATATATATATATATAGTAATAATTTTATATTCATCCAAATAGATAATACAAATAGATACATTCATTTGCAATGTGAGCAGATCATCAGAAACATACATATAAACTGTCGATGCTAAATAAATGAATTTAGTGAACAGTATTTGTCATTGATTACACGGAGGTACAATGGGTCGCAGTGCAAAATGGGGCCCTTGCTGTGGCTGGCAGTAAAAAAAAATTTGAAATACGCTTGTCTAAACTGAGTAGGAAGAAATGTATTATTCTTACATAGGTCTTTCACGCACCGCAGAGATATAGTGATTTTCCAAGCGTAGCTTAGATGTGGGACACCCAGGGAGGATTACACCGCCTGTACAGTGCTGTTCGATAAAAGTGACTCACCTAATTTAAACTTAAACATTTTTTCGCCTATTGTTTTTGGGGTCAAACTAATTTTTAATCTTACTAATATAAAAACGCCTTCCCGACCACCTAGTAAAAAAGTTCACTCGCCCTAAGGTATTCTATTGATAATTATAATTTTGGATATAAATGAGATTTAGGGAAAAACTCTGTGCCAAAAAAGTGATCAATAGAAACATAACCGAACAGCTTTAAATAAAGAATAATAGAGGTATAATTTATTTATAAGAGGTAATATAGTTGGAAATATTTAATAATCTATGGGTCCTCCTTTATTTTGAATAACCTTTTCAACCGTTTTTGGCATTGACTCGATTAGGTTCTGGCAAATCTCATCTCCAAGCATTGAATTCCATTCGGATATGAAATTCACAATCAAATCCTCTTTGTTGCGCAACTGCTTTCTCGAGAGCCTGTACTTTATAATGCTCCATAAGTTTTCTATGGGGTTGAGGTCAGGAGATTGGGGCGGCCATGTCATAACACTCACTCGCTTCTCATCAAAGTATTCTTTCATCAATTTTGATTCGTGACAGGGAGCATTATCCTGCATAAAAATGAGCTTGGTGGGGTCGATTTACACCCTTTCAGCAGAAGGGAGCAGACAATACTCTAAAAGTCTCTTGTACTGCTCGCCCCTGAGGGTCTTTTCAATAGGTTTTAAGAAACCAGTTCCATGAAAAGAAAAGCATCCCCAGAACATTATACTGAACGGATTCTTGACAGTACTTACTGTTAAATTCAAAAAGCTTTCCAGGCTCCTTCTTCGGATTTTAGATCGCTTATCCTTTGAATTTAGCTCAACTTTCGTTTCATCGGAGAAGAGAACATTTAGTAAAAAAAAATCAGGTGAGTCACTTTTATCGAACAGCACTGTATATTACATATGGTAATGCAAAGTCGCACATAGAAAATGTGTAACGGACTTAGAATTAACTCTTTTCTTTTCTTATATACTTTCATTTTTTCGTAATTGTCACGTCGTCATTTTGCGGTCGTTAGAAATTTTTTTTTTTGTAATTATTTAATTTATTTGTTTTTACTTGGCAGGTATCCAGTCAATTTTCGGCTTTCAAATCCCTGGGCGATGGTCCCGACTTGACGGGTAGGAATTCACAGTTCATTCTAAGGAAGAAAGAAGATTCTTCGTCAGACAGCGATGCATCAGAGAGATTTGTGCCTAAACTGAACGAGCCTTACAGATTGACTTCCCTCTTTTCTAGAGACACGAGGTCATCTCAAAATCCTGAATCTCGAGATGTTCTCGCAGCAAAAGACGAAACAGTGACCTTGGAGATGGCATCGGGCAAGGATTTACCTTCCATCAACATCTATCAGCCGAATGATAATTTAATGAAAGATCAACAAAGGACAAGTTTCAGTTATGTACCCGGAGAATCATATTCGGACAATATTGATCCGGAACGTCCCATAACACCTGATTATGACGTAAATTCCATTTTGGACGGAGAGGGTGAAAATAACACTTCATTTACTGATAGAAACAAGTTTTCTTACGCCGCCATCGATGACCTGAAGAGGAACTCACAGTTCCAAGCGAGCGGCTTTACTACTGAGAATCCAGGTAGCGACCTTTTTGGCTCTACTTCGAAGCAAGTACAGTTTAATCCTTTGTCTTCTGATGGTGAAAATTCTTCGATCAAAACCAGTCATTTAAATGCAGGTACTTATAGTATACCACCGGCGCCACCTTTGCCAGAATCATGAAACTGATTTTAAAAACTATTAAAAAAAAAATGCCTCATCTTCAGTCTTTTGTTTCTGCCTCTCAGACATCGCTACACATTTAGAGGTGAACATTTAAAAAAAAATATGCATACCACCGTTTTTCTTGAAGTAACAACATGGAAATGACTGTGTGAGATTTTAAATTAAAAAAAAATATAGTTGAAGAGGAAAGAAAGAGAAATCTAAAGTATTTTCGTTTTTTAAAGACTATTAAGCAAAGTATATTTCATGTACACGTCTAACGATTATGGCTGACTCCACTATACTATTATTATTATTATTATTATTTATCAAAAGTATTTTTGTTTTTTTACAGACTTTGACTCCGAATTTTATTTTATATAAATGCCTGAAGACTCTCACACCATTATTATTACTATTATTATTATTATTATTGAGAAAAAAAACAACAAAATGATTTGACGTAACTCTTCCAATATATTTCTCAACTTAGAGAAGAACGCGACTTAAGAAAAAGAAAAAGAAGACACATTGTTTAACAATATTTCGACATTATGTCCGTCTTCTTCAAGTTATGTTTAAAAATTATATACAAGTATAAAAATATATAAAAATCCACAAAAAATAATAAGTCTTTTGGCTCTACTTCGAAGCAAGTACAATTTAATCCTTTGTCTTCTGATGGTGAAAATTCTTCGATCAAAACTAGTCTTTTAAATCCAGGTACTTATAGTATACCACCGGTATACAACGTCGCTTGTCTTGAGAAAAACGGCTGTACTGGTAATCAATGCGTCAAAATGAATGAAACGCAGGGAGTGTGAACGAAATGCAACTGAAATTTGTGTAATATGATGGTGATCATTCTCATCTTGTAATTTTCCGTTATTTGATTATTGACTACGAGGACTTCATCAGATGGCTTAGTATAAATATTATCGAAATCTGTTCATTTCCCTCACAGTAGCTGAAAGTTAGTTGCATTCGATTCACGTTGGCTACGTTTCATCCATTTTGACGCGTTGATTACAACTACATCCTTTTTCTCAGGGCAAGACATATTTGTACAGACTTATAATTTTTTGTAGATTTTTTATATTTTTATACTTTTATACAATTATTAAATATGACTTGAAGAAGACAGACATACTGTCGAAATATTATTAAATATTATCAGTGTCTTTTCTTTTCTTTTCATAAACCGTGTTCTTCTCCAAAGGGATTGTTGATGTTCCCATGAGCCACATTTTTTAGATTTGTATTTTGACAGTTTTTCGAAAATCTTCAAAGATACATTGCAGTCTGCAGGGACTGCCATATCAATAAGGAGGCACTTATTTTGTTTGTGGTCTTTAATAACAATGCCTGGGCGGTTGGCTTTGATTGTTATTATTATTATTATTATTATTTCCTTTGATTTATGTTGCATAATCATTTGCTTCCGGGTCCCAACCAGCGACCAAAGGTCAGAAATGGCATCATTACATTTTCTAATGAACATCTTTGTAAAAAAAATAAATAAAAAAGTAAAACAACATAAGCTCACAAATATTTAAATTCTTTCGTGAGGTGTGAGCTGTACATGTGAGAACATTTGTTTTGTATTTCTTTAATACATCGTCTACCAGGGATCCTTTCAGTAAGTCTGTCAGAACCTTTTCTAATCAAACCGAGGGCTCCAACTACAAGTGGAAATATTGATGTGCTCATGTGCCACATTTCTGAGATCTCCACTTCAGGATCCTTGCATATTGATAGCTACTTTAAGATCTTCAAGGATACATGACGATTTTTAGGAATTATTATTATTGTTGTTTTTGTTGTGTCTCGAATGTATTTTTGTTTGATACACTTTTACCCCAAAACATATTCCATATAAACATGACTCAACAATATTATTATTATTATTATTATTTTTATTTCCTTTGATTTCTGGCGTGTACACATTTCTTTCTGGGTCCCTCCCAGAGACTTAAGGTTAGAAATGGCATCATGACACTTTCCACTGACACAAAAAAAAAAAAAAAAAAAAAGAAAGAAACAACAACACAAAAAGACAAACACATATTTTACATCGATAAAGCCCCTCATAAAGTGTAGGCTGTACTCGTGAGAACAATTTTTTGTATTTCTTTAAGGCATGGGCTTCCAGGAATCCATTCAATTAGTCTACTAGAATCTTTTCCAAGCAATCTGAGGGCTCCAACTACAACAGGGATTGTTGATGTTCCCATGTGCCACATTTTTGAGATTTCGATTTCATTATTATTATTATTATTATTAGTATTATTATTATTATATTTCGATTTCACTAGCTACCAAGTCTGCCGGAAGACCTAAAACAAGTAGTAGTGTGTTGTTATGGCTACATTTCATGATTAGCTTTGATTGTTCTATCTGTGTGTCTTGTAAATTCCTATAAAATTGTAAGCGGGTCTGGTGATGTTTATACCAGTTTCTTGCCATTTCCTTCCCGTAAAAATGGCATATTTTCCAGGGCAGATATTGGTTCACTTTATGAGGCCGAGATTTATATTCTGTGGGTGTCAATACCATGCAATCTGATACAAGATGGCTAATTGTTTCTGGATATTTATCACAGAATCTTCACTTGGGGTCAACAATTTTTCAGTAATAATCATCACAGAATCACAGAATCTCCATTTTATTAGTATTATTATTATTATTGTCATTTGTGTATGTTATGTTTCCTATTTTGTATCCCGTAGACCCGGGTCCAGACTATGGTCCTCGGGCCCTGTAGGAGAATTGTCATTTAATTGATAGCACTTTTCTCAGTATAGGGCGATCTTCTGGGCAACTTGTATTTTGATGTTACCTGGCACACTGTTAGTAAAATTGTCCATTCCTTTTCTCACAAGGCCCAGAGCTCTGATTACTATTGGTACGACAGTCTCAGTCTTCATTCCCCACATCCAGTTAATCTCGATCTCCAGGTCCTTGTATTTAGACAATTTCTCGGTTATTTTTATGGAGATGTTTCTCTCAAATGGTACTGCGATGTCAATAAGCATACACTTCCTGAATTTATTGTCTTTTATGATAATATCAGGTCTGTTGGCTTTTATTTCCCCATCAGTTTGATTTAGCTTGTCCCAGAGGATAGTTACATCGTTATTTTGGGTAACTGTGTCTGGTTGGTGCTCATACAATCTCTCAGTGGTTTCGATGTTGCACATCTTGCATATTTTCCAGTGCACATATTTCGTTACCTTGTTATGCATGTGGTATATTCATTTTTTGCCAGTTCTGGACATCCTGAGATAATATGGCCTACAGTTTCCGCAGATCCTGCATTTCAGGTTAATTCCACCCTTGATTATGTGACAGTGATAGGGCCTGGTTGCCAGGCTTTGACCCTGAGCTGCGATAATTAGGCCTTCTGTCTCAGCTTTCAACCCGGTTCTCCTTAGCCACTGATTTGTTTTCTGTTGTTCCACGTGTGCTTCTTTCGTTCTTTTTAGGTATTTGCCATGCAACGTCTTGTCTTCCCAGATTTTTTAATTTCTTTTGGCCACGTTGTTTTGCTTTGTTTTACTCGTTTGGAGTAGATGGTATTTGCTTCGTTTTTAGTTGGTAGGGTTTCAGGTATATTAAGATATTTCTTGAAGAGTTCATCTTCTTTGTGGATAGAGTGGATTTGGTGTTTTAATATTTGTAGGAGAAGGTCATTGGTTTTGGTGAGGTATGCTTCCAATACTATTGTAGTTTTTAGAGTTAGTTCAAGTTGGATTAGACATCTACCTCCTAAAGCTCTTGGTACATACGGCCTATCCACGTCTGATTTCGAGTTGTGAATCCTCATTTGGGTAAACATTATTCTGGTCTTGGCGTCCAGCCTTTTAATATCATTCAACTTCCATTTAATAATGTTCAAGCTGTATTTTACTACGGATATAGCTAAGGTATTCATAGCTTTCATTTTATTGTTTCTATTTAGTTTGCTTTCTAGTATCAAACGCACTCTTCTATATATTCTTTTGAGATTTTTGTCTTCATAATTGAATGTTGTATTCTAACTCCTTTATTAATTCTTAAGTATTTGTACGTACCATCTTTGGTCTAGTTCCTTAATCTTGTTGTTTGATATCAAGGTCTAAAGCTGTAGAATTCGTTATTTTGCCGCCTTTGAAGGTGGCTTTGGCTTATTTGTCGAATCCAAGCTCCATCCTTCTATCTTCGCTGAAGGTTTTGAAAAAATTCTTAATTCTGTCATTAAGAGTTCCATTTAATAATGTTCAAGCTGTATGTTACTACGGCTATAGCTAAGGTATGGATAACCTATTACTACGGCTATAGCTAAGGTATGGATAACCTATTACTACGGCTATAGCTAAGGTATTGATAACCTATTACTACGGCTATAGCTAAGGTATTGATAACCTATTACTACGGCTATAGCTAAGGTATTGATAACCTATTACTACGCATATAACTAAGGTATTGATAACCTATTACTACGGATATAGCTAAGGTATTGATAACCTATTACTACGGATATAGCAAAGGTATTGATAACCTATTTCTACCGCTATAGATAAGGTATTGATAACCTTCATTTTATTGGTCCTATTTAGTTGGGTTTCTAGTATCATTTTTCTCTCTTTCCTTTCTAAACTCTTCATCATCTCTTTCTACCACTTTCTTCTTCTTCTTCTTCTTCTTCTTCTTTTTTTTCTCTTCATCCTCTCTTTCTACCAAATCTACCCCCGTAGCGACGATGAAATCTACCCCCGTAGCGACGATGAAATCTACCCCCGCAGCGTCGATCAAATAAACGAAAAATGAAAAACAATATAACAAAAATCTGCTCTCACAGTAATTTTTTTACAGTAAGTTTCACACTGTACAAGGCCCGAGGGCCACTCGAGGTAGAGGGTTACGTTAAAGGGTAGTTTATATGGATAGGAGGGGAAGATAACTGTTGACTCTAGACTTGAACATGTTAAGATTGTAGCGATCAGGGAAACATCCTCTAGGGAGTCTGTTCCATAGAGCAGTGGTTAATGGGAAGAAACTTTTTGAGTGGATCTTACTTCTTGCTGATGGAATATGACGGGAAAGTTATTGGTTTGCTAGTATGTAAGTGGCATGGCAGGTTCTAGCCGTGATGGTCTGATCTGGTAGAACCAGGAGATGCAGCTTCTCTGGGCACTTTTCATGCTAATAGCAAAAGAACACTGAGAAACTCACCACATCCTGCCTATAGTGTGTGTGCGCGCGCGCGTGTGTGTGTGTGTGTGTGTGTGTGTGAGAGAGATAGAGAGAGAGAGAGAGAGAGAGAAGTTTGAAAGGTGGAAAATAATTCTCCTTTCACAAGGACTTGTACATGATTTTGAACTTTATCTGGAAAGTGAGGTCTGAGTAACTCCCGCCCAAATATGCCAGCAGTGCCCCATTTTCGGCGTGATCTGGCTCTTATCAAGGTAGGATAGGAGTCAGATTACTTACTGGGGATTTATTAATGAGATGCTCCGTTGCTATGATACCATAAGATGTGTTCATTTATTGGCGTTCATTAATATCTCCTATTGTCATAATGCCAATATCGATTTTGTGAGAGCCATGATCACCTACGCCCTGAAGGGACACGGCACATTGAAGAAGAAGAAGAAGGAGGAGAAGAAGAAGAAGAAGAAGAAGAAGAAGAAGAAGAAGAAGAAGAAGAAGAAGAAGAAGAAGAAGAAGAAGAAAGAGATGATGAAGAGTTTAGAGAGGAAGGGGAGAAAAGAGATGATGAAGGATGAAGAGTTTAGAGAGGAAAAGAAAAAAGTGGTATAATAGGAGAAGACGAAGAAGAAGAAGAAGAAGAAGAAGAAGAAGAAGAAGAAGAAGAGGAAGATGAGGAGGAGGAGGAGGAAGAAGAAGAAGAAGGAGGAGGAGGAGGAGGAAGAGGAAGAAGAGAAAAAAGTTAATCTATTTTGATTTAAGCATACAAGGAATTTATAATTTTTCTGAAAGTACCATATCTGAGAAAAGGAGTTTATTTAACTTTACTTTTAATTTTAAAAAGCTGACTCTAATACTATACTTTTCCTAAAAAATATAATTTTCAAACTTGAGAAATATAAAAATATAACAAAGTCAGGAACACATGCATTAATTCCTGTCCACTGACAAATCCGTTTTTCAACTTTCGATGGAGATGACAATGCGTGAGTGAGGCCTTGAGCATATCACTCTCCCATAACTATTCGTTCCTACTTTAATAAATGTTGATTGATCCGTTTTCTACGTGTTCTCAACCCGTTGCAGGTTATTTAAATCCAGAAAATATTTTTAGTTTGTGAGAATTAATTTAAGATAATAATGATTTAACGATAAAAATCTCACTAATTAACCCTTTAGTTCGGAGCAGAAGAGATGGCTTTATACCTTTCCCAAGGGTATTTGCTCTAAATGAATATGACGAACCCGACTTGAATTGGAACTTGGTTTCCCAATTAATAAATCCGATTCTTTATCTGATCAATGCGTCAACGATTGAGACTAGCTAAGTTCAACATGGGATAGATTAAGGACGGCCAATTTTGTTCTTGTGTCATATTTGATGTAACATTAATAAATACGAATTTTACTTTTCATTTTCAAGCGAAGGTGATGTTTCGTCTTAATATAGTTGTTGAAAAAATTCGTAATTCTGTCATTAAGAGTTCTCGCTTGTTTTCTTTTTCAAAATGTTGAATGAAGAAGGAAGGAGAGATCGAACGAGATATGTGATTTATTTTTCAGTCCATCAAGGAATCAACTTCGTCTGAGCGCCTTCCACCGGAAGGGCAGAAATATTTACCATTCGCTTCTTTGAGACTCTATCTGACAATTGTCCTGCTTGATTTGTATACATTTTTAGGATTTTAGCCGCGTAAGCACGCATAGACATAAATCCTGTGTCACTTGATGATGTGCTTTGCTTTCTTTAAACCACATGTAAAACTGGCATACTTAAAAACAATGCTATGGTCAACTGGTTAGAAAGGCGTGAGAACTGGATTCGAATATGTCAATGGTTATTTAGACAAAAAATTGATAATAGCAGTCAGGGGACATGATCCCAGTTTAATGTAGCGTTGTGAAGTGTTTGAGAATTTATGTCTCGGTTTGACCAAAGGCTTGTGGTTGAATTTAGCTAAACAAATCTGTTTTGATGATGTTAATGGTCATACTAACACGAAGGCACAAGTCCGCACCTAACGGGTAGACAGAAGTACTTAAGCCTTGGTTCGGTAATATGCCTAGAGAGGATACCTTGAAGAGAATAACAATAAAAGGCCAAATAACCATTCAAGACTTACTAAATGAGGTTGTTGCTGCGGAATCAAATCAATATAAATTCTGGATCAGAAAAATCATGTCTGAACTGCTGTCCCAGACACTGAAATAGATAATCTAGTCTACTTCTAAAGATAAATAGAAATGATTCCATTTACCTTCGCAACAATGACAATTCTTGTTGGCTTTTAGGCAATGTCGACCCGGGTAGGTCTATGCATGCTAACCACTTCGGAATACCAGGTGCTATAAGTTTAGAATATCACATTGAAACACCGGTTCTCGTATGAACGAAGTTGAGCAACGTCGAGCCTGAAGAGTACCTAGATGAGGAAACGCTTGGGAATACCAGGTGTTGTAAGCTTGGATGTACAGAAGGTGTAATCGATAACGAAAAGGAAATGGAAAACGGAGAAGCGTGTTCCAGTTCCAGTCGGGTTCATTCACTTAAATACACATGGAAAAAGGTATGAATCCACTGCTTCTCTCCGCAGCTATGGGTTAATTAGTATGACTTGTATCAGTAAATCATTAATTTCCTCAAAAGAATTCCCACAATTTAAAAATATTTTCTGGCTCTTAATAACCTACAAAAGGTTAATAAGCCGTCAAAAACAAATCTATAAAAATACAATTCTTTTATTTCTTAAAAATGAAATCACTGGATTTTTATATTTTTGACATCGAATAAAAACTTGCGATACATATAGAAACGTAAAATGAATATCTTTTAAGAATAGTTCATATAATGACCTTATGTAATCAAGCTACATCTAAATACAGGATGTTCGGGCTATATTTGACATATACTAAGGTGTTTATTTTTTAAGGATTACTTTGGAATATCTGTAAACAGTAAACAGCATTGTGATACCTAGTCTCTACAGTTTTCGAGTTGTCAAGGTTAATTGACATAGACGTGAAGAAGGCACCTGAATATTGAAAAACCTGCATCAAGATGATTCGTGCCAACCATCAAAATACCGCACCCATGACAGCTGCTCAATGTTCTTTGAACATTGTGAAAACAATAAGACGTGAAATGGAGATCTGCAACAGAGACTACGAGACCGTTGCTTGGAAGAAAGACATTCTAATTGTTTCTGTTTTGCCAACCATTTACAAAAACTAGTTACACTGCTTTCCTTTGTCCCCGTTTCGCTGATTGGTTGTCCTCTTTCTGAGAAAAACAATAATATCTTCCTTTACAAGTTTACATTCTTTTAGTAAGAAAGGTTTTTTTTTTATTAATGTCTATTTGTACAGAAAAAAACAAACCATTAGGCAAAGAAGCAGGAAGTTACCGTGAGTTAGATTGTCGTTTCATTGAGGTTAGGCTTTGTGTTGCCGTCTTGGTCAGGTGAACATGAAAAATCAACAGTCACTGGGAAATCCAGTTTAGTTAAAGTTTAAGACATAAAAACCACTAGTTTTCTTTTGTCTTTTTGACATCGAAACTAGCAATACATATAGAAACTTAAAATGAATATCTTTTAACAATATTGCAAATAATATTTATCCGATGCCCCATTTCCTTTCAATACAGTGACTGCGAAAACCAATTTAATCAAAGTTAAAAGAACTAAAATCACTGGGTTGTTTTTTCTTTTTGACATCGAATAAAAACTTGCAATAAATATAGAAAAGTAAAACGAATATCTTATCAATATTTCATATAATATTTATTTTGTGTGTCATGTCCTTTCAATATAGTGACTGGGAAACCCAATTTAGTCAAAGTTAAAAGAACTAAAATCACTGGATTTTTACCTTTTTCACATCGAATAAAAACATATAGAATTTAAAATGAATATCTTTTAACAATATTGCAAATCATATTTATCTTGTGTGCCATATCCTTTCAATACGATGGCCATTATATCATTCCACAATTCCTTTTCTTTTATTACTCGAAGTAACATTTTATGCTTTACTGTCCATCGTTAACCGTGTCCCGCCATTAATCAATTAATTTTTATTTCCTGTACCACGAGTGTTAATTGCTCGATTTCTAAAAGAGGTGACTTCTTGATGCTATTTTCCTGGGGAGGCGAAACCATCGGAGAGGACTTGAAAACTATTCCATGTTTGAAATTGAGTAGACGGAACCGCTCAGTAAACTGTCGATGGTACTTCTAGCCCCGAACATACAAGTCATTGTGACCAAGCGTTTCAGTGAACTGGCGATGTTCAAACTGATGATCATGACTTATTATGCGTTCTTTTCCAGAAACTGTAGCTAAGTTATGGTCAGCCTTGTTCCGGGTGGTCGATGTAGGTGTTGAACAAACCCACATGACGAGTGTGCTTGGAAAACGAGAGTAGTCAGCTATTGTACATCCATACATACCTACATAGTATACATACATACATAGTATACCTATATACATAGTATACCTACATACAATCCTACATATATATTAGTATACCTACATACAATCCTATATACAAAGTATACCTACATACATAGTATACCTACATACAATCCTACATACATAGTATACATATATATATATAGTATACCTACATACATAGTATACCTACATGCAATCCTACATACATAGTATACCTATATACATAGTATACCGACATACATAGTATACCTATATACATAGTATACCTACATACAATCCTACACATAGTATACCTACATACATAGTATACCTACATGAAATCCTACATACATAGTATACCCACATACATAGTATACCTACATACAAACTTACATACATAGTATACATACATACAATCCTAAATACATAGTATACCTACATACATAGTATACCTACATACAATCCTACATACATAGTATACCTACATACAAATTATACCTACATTCAATCCTACATACATCGTATACCTACATACAATCCTACATACATAGTATACCTACATATAATCCTAAATACATAGTATACCTACATACATAGTATACCTACATACAATCCTACATACATAGTATACCTACATACAATCCTAAATACATAGTATACTTACATACATAGTATACCTACATACAATCCTACATACATAGTATGTTGGAGTTTTTTGCGTACCCCTATATACTAGTGATCCAACCAAAATGAGCTGACTCATTTTATAGTTGACCAAGAGATGAGTCAATCCAGATACATCAAAAAACTCTTATCTAAGTTCAGCATGCAAAAATGTAAAACAAGAACTTCTTCATGCGAAATGGATTTAAACAAAATTATGAATAATGAAGATGGGATAGCGGCGTATGAGAAGGAATACAGAACGTTGATAGGAAGTCTTATTTACGTCATGACATCAACAAGGCCAGACATCAGCTATACGGTTACTAAGTAGTCTCAAAACTTAAACAAACCAAGGACTGTGCATTTAACAAGAGCTAAGCAAGTATTACGTTATTTAACCAAAGAGCATACGACCCCTGGCGCAATACTCCAAGCAGCAAAACTACTATGTTGAAAGGGCACACAGAAATTCAGAATCCAAAAACAGCATCCTTGTTAATGGCTATAGAACTAGCCGAAATTGCACTCGGAACAATTATAACTATAGATAATTTCTCTATTCTTTAAATCCTGAAAAAGGAAAAAAAAATGTTAGAATGCTGCTAAAACTCAATAAAAGACAATTCAAATCTTCATTGTCGACCGTTTTCAATGAAACATGCTTGAAAGAAAAATTCCTATATATATATATATATATACACACACACACACACACATTCTTTTTATAGATACAAATATTTAAGTAAATGCTCTGTTTAAAATAAACAGTATTAAACAACATTTACCGGCCTGAATGTCCGAGAAATTTTCATAGAAAATATTCGTCCTCCGACAGGAATCGAACCTGTATCCTATACGGAACCATCATCCAGGGTCGAATTTACTGCCTTTAAACATATATATATATATATATATATATATATATGTATGTATATGTATATGTGTATGTGTGTGTGTGTGTGTGTGTGTGTGTGTGTGTGTGTGTGTCAGGAACAATTTGTACAATTGTATTCGTAGTTGGTTTGAAGCGTTGTTGGTTGAATAACCTACCACTTTGTCCTAAACTCAAATCTCACACCTTTAACATTTCTCAACTGCTGTTTCCAGTATGACAGGAAAATACAAAGCCCGTAAGAGGTGCAAGAACAAAACATTGTTTTGTTTTATTCCATTAGCGACAATGAATGGGCCAGACACCTTTGCACTGGATCTGAGGCCATCATTCTCTGCTGGAAAGACATGATGACCCTGAGAATCCTTTCACAACACCCAGCTTTCGAAGGACGACCGAAAGATCATCGCTTAAAATATAAACTTGGACACTGAGGTCAACGCGAAGCGGCGACAGCCTATTCCATGCTTGAAAGCAATCTTCAAGCCATTGTTCAAGCATGAAATAGACTGTCGACACTCAATGCTGACCTCAGTGTCTACTTTTATGTTTAATATTTACATAAACTCTATTTCTGATACAGAGAAACTTTACCCATAAATACACCATAGCTTAAACAATTAGTGCTTTTCGATAAATGTGACTCACCTGATTTTTTTACTTAAAAATATTTTCGCCTATTGTTTTTGGGGTCAAACAATTTTTTTTTAATCTTACTAATATAAAGACCCCTTCCCGACCACCTAGTAAAAAAAGTTTATTCATCGTAAAGTATTCTATTGATAATTATAATTTTGCATATGAATGAGATTTAGGGAAAATGTGAGTAACTTATTTCCTGCAACTAGGAATCAATAGAAACATAACCGAACAGCTTAAAATAAAGAATAATAGAGGTATAATTTATTTATAATAGGTAATATAGTTAGAAATATTTAATAATCTATGGGTCCTCCTCGTTTATTTTGAATAACCTTTTCAACCCTTTTGGCATTGTGTTTATTAGGTTCTGGCAAATCTCATCTCCAAGCATTGAATTCCATTCGGATATGAAATTCACAATCAAATCCTCTTTGTTGCGCAACTGCTTTCTAGAGAGCCTGTACTTTATAATGCTCCATAAGTTTTCTATGGGGTTGAGGTTAGGAGATTGGGGCGGCCATGACATGACACTCACCTGCTTCTCATCAAAGTATTCCTTCATCAATTTTGATTTGTGACAGGGAGCATTATCCTGTATAACAAAAGCAAAAAAACTATGAAAGTATAATAATACATATTTATAGTAAAAATACCAGTAATACAATTTTCTATAAAAAATTTCCACCAATATATATTTACAGTAAGATTACCAACGATACATTTTATAGCAAAATGACCAACAGTACATTTATCTATATTATAAGGCATACAATTACGTTCAAAATATATTTAGTTGAAGCCATAAAATTGTGTTACAAATATTTAGATTTTGGTATTAAATAACCCATAGAGGTGTTGATATGCCTTAAACAAAACCAACCAACCAACATGAAAGTACTCTTCCATGACTAGTGCATATAATATTCTAGAATTTCTTAAACAAATCAAACTTTATTCAACAGAACTTCAACATAAAACACATATATCACAACCTCTAGTAATTATATCCACGCAAACCTGAATATGCACAAAAGCGGAGTATCATCTACCATTTATTTAATTGTGAAAGCATAATAACATATATATTTTTATTGCTTCAAAGCTCCCAAGAAATTAAATTTCGACATTAAATGACTCATAAAGTAGTTTATATGACGTTAAAAAAGAAATCAAATGCTCGTTGTAGTAGAGACTTTGTAATCGCAGATGCAAGTATAGTAACCTCGTGAATAATACTGATATCAGACGTCTTCGAATATCACTCGCACTAATAGTACTTGTTTGATAATACTCGCTCGAATAGTAATACGTATAGTGATCCGAAATGATAAATGTTATAGTGAATAGAGTAGAGAATAGCGGTCCCTATATTAATAGATAATAGAGCAGAAATAGCTATCAATTCGATGTTACGTAAGCACCTACTTATGCGTTTCCTCTATGGTCACGTTGTCTACTTAATCTAATAATGGGATCGCCTGTGTTTGCTCACTGGCAATCTATGTTCAAACTCAAGTGTCGGCAGTGAACTTCTTTTAAACCTGCTTCATACTCTTCTTGCGGCCTTGATACATGGTCTCTTTTTTTTACTACCTTGAGACACTCCTTGATACCTTGTTACCTGATCTCCTTTATACCTGATTGATAATCTCCGTGATACCCTGTTACCTGATCTTTTATACCTGCTTGTTACTCTCTTTGATATCATAATACCTTCTCTCCTTGTACGTCTGCTTCATACTCTCCTTGATAACTGATCTCCTTCTATACCGGCTTGATACTCTCCTTGAAACCTTGATACCTGATCTGCATATATACCTACTTAATACTCTCCTTGATATCTTAATACCTGTTCTTCATGTATACCTGCTTGATAACTACTCTTCTTGTATTCTCCATTGACTCATCTCCTTCGTCTTTGTCGTGGAAAGATCCACGTCGTCTGAAATTTCCTACGATATCTATACATTTTTGTTCTATCTTTCGTTGGTAGATGTCTTGACTGATTTTTAGCTCAAAACGCAATATCCGAATATTGGCCGAATGGACTGTTAAATGTGACGAAAAGAGTAAATTCCTTGTCAAGCTTGGACTGTTAAATGTGGCGAAAAGAGCAGATTCTTTGTCAGGCTTGACAAGGAATGTACTCTTTTCGTCACATTTAACAGTCCATTCGGCCAATACAAATTCGTATAATACATTCTTAGCATCAAGATTACTGAAAATTTTAGATCCTGTTAGCGCTGGTGTGATGTCTTCTAGTGTTGGTGCAGCATCGTGCCCACTGTTAATGGCTTAGTTTAATCCTTTGATTTCACGAAAATCCCTAGCCTCTGATAACGATAGACTTTATCCAGTCTGTTGGGTTGCTCACTTTTTCAATTATTTTAATTTCCTCCATTTCTTTAAGTTTTATTTCCAGCTTTTTTCCTCGAGTTCTATTTGTATTTTTCTTGGCACCTGGATTACGAGCTTCCCTGTGACTATATGACGACCAGAGCCTTCGAAGTAGCCATGATGTGTAGAAAGACGACAGACCTTTGCTACACTAGTTGTAGTACATAGATTCGTTCACTCACTATGAGTTTGCTATGAGCAAACGCCCTACTCATGGTAAGGCGTTTGCTCATAGCAAGATAGTTGCAAGGTGGTAGCAACACGTGCCCCAAAGTGTGTCGTACGCATTGCCACACTACGATATTCGCTCGTACTTTATTACCATTCCATGTGTTTAAACAGTTTATTCAGTAATCGTTTGTTCAAGTGGTTTTCTTTACGATATTATCAACCAGAACTTATGCGAGCAGTCCAACAACCCATCTGTACAATTAAAGTATTCTGAATACATTTGTATTGTACATCAGTTACACGTGCTATTTACAAACGGCATAGTCCTTGTGTAGCGTTGTAACTCAGACCAAATACTTGCTTCGTTCTCAGGGTGCAGCTTCTTAATGCAAGGAAAATAATTCTTTGTCCAGATCTTTTTCCCCAAGAGGAAAACCATGAGGCAAAATTGTAGCAGTCGGACAGTTTTATTAACTTGTAACCTTCTCGTAAAGGCCGACTGAGTAAAAGAGAGGCGAAATGAGGGGGTAAGCGGTCTAACCGGCATGTACCTTACATTCGCGTGGCGGGCGAGCACTTTTCTAGTTTAGGCTGTTAGGGGCCACTGTCTTCTAGAGATCATGCGTTCTTTGTCCTGCCACATTTCCTCGAAAAAAAGTCATTTATCAAGAAAAGGCTCTTCTGAACTGTTTCTTGGGAGGTTCGTTCCACTTAGCTGACCTTCTTCGTCAAGACGATAATTGTAAAAACGATTTCTTTAACATCCTGTAGATGTCTCCTTAACAAGATATCAACTGACAACTGATATCGCTACATAGTGTTGTTTCCGCTTACCGCGCATGCTCCTTTGATCCTAGTAGAGAGTTATCGTTCTTGTGGTTAGTATGTGTGTTTAACATATAACAGCCGAATTTAGTGCACTGTTCATTTTAAATTTAATGAATTTCCACAGAAAGATATATCACATGTTCGTCACTCCTTCTTCTTTATGTGCCGTGCTCCTTCAGAACGTAGGCGATCATGGCTCTCCATAACTTCCTGACTTTTGTAGCTCTTAATAAATGTTGTGTTTTTGTTATCTGTCGTAAACTTTGTTCCACTATACATTTACTCAAGCTCATTCTTCTTCTTCTATATGCTGTATCCAATCAGGACGTTGGCGATCATTGCTCTCCACAATTTCCTGTTCTTTGTAACACTAATTTTGTGCGTTTTGTTATCTCTCCTAAACCCTGTTCTGCCATCCATTGACGCAAGCTCGTTAGGTATGTTATACGTTGTTTTCCTTTATCCCTATTGACTTCAATTACTCCTGTGAGCATCAAATTTTCCAAGCCCTCTTTTCTCATTATGTGCCCTAGAAACCTCGACTGTCACTTCCTGATGTTAACTCTAAGTTTCCTTTTTGTTTTCATTTTCTCTAAATCTTTGTTGTTGCAAACATATTCGGTCCATAGCATCCTCAACATCCTTCTGTCGAAAAACCCTTCTGTTGCTTCCGATCTCTATCTCCAGATTGTCCAGCATTCACTGAAGAACAGATATCATGTAGCAGCTCAGTACTCTTTTCTTTGTTTCTAACGGAGTTTTTTTTCTTAAGTGTTTCTTAATACTCTGTTAAGCTTTTGGCGTGCACCTTATGCAATCCCAATGCGCCCCGTCCCGGGTAAGACGATAAACTTAATCCGCATCCTGGTTAAGATGATAAACTACATCCGACAGCAAGGCTTCTGATCAGGAAGTTTTGAGCAGCGTGGGACCACCTCTTAATTGCGGGTGTTCCCGGGTTCACCCTGACAAAGAGTGGTAGCACCTGTTAGGGTCCCAGCTATGGGCAGATAGTTAACCCACAGGAATAAATTTTTGAAGGAAAACCATATGAGCAATATATTTTTTGGAAAAATATTACCAGTAATAAAAATCTTGTCAGTATTAGATAATTCATTGAGGTAGATAGCCGTAAAACACACCAAAACAAACGAAACCAAACCAGAAACCCACTACCCTAGTTATGACCATAAACTAAACCCAACAGCAAGGCCTCTGATCAGGTGGAACCACATGTTAATTGCTGGTGTTCCCAGGTACACCCTGACCCAGGGTGTTAGCACCTGTCAGGGTCCCAGCTATGGGCAAATAGTTAACCTTCCAAAACGGGTCAAAACATTATAAAAGTGTAAAAATAGGTTTTAATACCAGCAATACATTTTTGGAAACATTTTTCCCGGCAATACATTTTTGAAAAAACAAAATTTTACCAGCAATACATTTCTGAAAAAAAATATTACCGGAAATACATTTTTGAAAAAACAAAATTTTACCAGCAATACATTTTTGAAAAAAATATTACCGGCAATACATTTTTGAAAAAACAAAATTTTACCAGCAATACATTCATGAAAATAAATATTACCGGCAATACATTTTTGAAAAAACAAAATTTTACCAGCAATACATTTTTGAAAATAAATATTACCGGCAATACATTTTTGAAAAAACAAAATTTTACCAGCAATACATTTTTGAAAAAAAATATTACCGGCAATACACTTTTTGAAAAAAAAAAATATATTGCCATCAATAAAAATCTCGTCAGGATGAAATAACCCATTGAAGTTGATATGCCGTAACACAAACCAAACCAAACCAAACCAAAACCCCGATGCCTCTTCGGATTTCAGTGTCACATTTTCCGTCTTTTCTTAAAACATTCTTACTAAACAATAATAAAAGACGTGCCCCGATAAACACGGTGGAAAATGCAGACGCTGCCCGACAGGATAAAAATAAACGTGTGACCCTCATGAAAACTGTTGTATAGCTGAATCCGACTGAAGCGTCCAAATCAATTTCGTTTATCACACCTGTCCATGATAAATTACTGGCTAAAATAGCTCTGGGCGATCTAAGCATGCATCACTCGTATCGGTCATCCATGTGTTAATATAATTAATGACCAGTTGAAAGTAGTGACGACTACAGTTACTGAAGTACACAGGAACGAAATGAAGACAGGGGAAAGGGCTGGTCTTCTCTGACCGATCGTCATAAGTGGCTTAAACGTCTTCCTCTGACCCATTCATACGTCAGGACAAAAATTGTTGTCGCCATAAACCTATCACTATTTTATGTACTTTCCACGAAAATATCGTGTTTGTAAATGATTATCATGGCGGTTCTTAGCTATGTCAGGGTCACAGTCGACCTCGAACAAGTGGCTATATTTATTTCTGGGGCCCAGTCTGCAGACGAGAAAAAAAAAAACGTTCATATATAAATAAAAAATAAATCTAAATTAACTGCTGTAAAATGTTGCTGTTTTCAAAGAGATGTTAGATTTTGGTTTTAAACTAAGATCTCTCCAAAGATATATTGCGACATTGTCTTCGTTATGTGTCCATTCAGGGCGTAGGAGATCACGGCTCTACACAATGTCCTGTCCTTTCTATCTCTCAATAAATTTTGTCTTTTTGATATATCTCCCAAACACTGTTTCGTACTCTATTTACTTAAGCTCACAAAGTATTTTATGCGTTGTTTTCTTCTGTCCCTATGGCCTTCAATCTGCCCTGTGAGGATCAAATTTATTTTATGCTTTGTTTTCTTCTGTCCCTATGGCCTTCAATCTGCCCTGTGAGGATCAAATTTATTTTATGCTTTGTTTTCTTCTGTCCCTATGGCCTTCAATCTGCCCTGTGAGGATCAAATTTATTTTATGCGTTGTTTTCCTCTGTCCCTATGGCCTTCAATCTGCCCTGTGAGGATCAAATTTATTTTATGCGTTGTTTTCCTCTGTCCCTATGGCCTTCAATCTGCCCTGTGAGTATCAAATTTATTTTATGCGTTGTTTTCTTCTGTCCCTATGGCCTTCAATTTGCCCTGTAAGGATCAAATTTATTTTATGCGTTGTTTTCCTCTGTCCCTATGGCCTTCAATCTGCCCTGTGAGGATCAAATTTATTTTATGCTTTGTTTTCTTCTGTCCCTATGGCCTTCAATCTGCCCTGTGAGGATCAAATTTATTTTATGTGTTGTTTTCCTCTGTCCCTATGGCCTTCAATCTGCCCTGTGAGGATCAAATTTATTTTATGCGTTGTTTTCTTCTGTCCCTATGGCCTTCAATCTGCCCTGTGAGGATCAAATTTATTTTATGCGTTGTTTTCTTCTGTCCCTATGGCCTTCAATCTGCCCTGTGAGGATCAAATTTATTTTATGCGTTGTTTTCCTCTGTCCCTATGGCCTTCAATCTGCCCTGTGAGTATCAAATTTATTTTATGCGTTGTTTTCTTCTGTCCCTATGGCCTTCAATTTGCCCTGTAAGGATCAAATTTATTTTATGCGTTGTTTTCCTCTGTCCCTATGGCCTTCAATCTGCCCTGTGAGGATCAAATTTATTTTATGCTTTGTTTTCTTCTGTCCCTATGGCCTTCAATCTGCCCTGTGAGGATCAAATTTATTTTATGCGTTGTTTTCCTCTGTCCCTATGGCCTTCAATCTGCCCTGTGAGGATCAAATTTATTTTATGCTTTGTTTTCTTCTGTCCCTATGGCCTTCAATCTGCCCTGTGAGGATCAAATTTATTTTATGCGTTGTTTTCCTCTGTCCCTATGGCCTTCAATCTGCCCTGTGAGGATCAAATTTATTTTATGCGTTGTTTTCCTCTGTCCCTATGGCCTTCAATCTGCCCTGTGAGTATCAAATTTATTTTATGCGTTGTTTTCTTCTGTCCCTATGGCCTTCAATTTGCCCTGTAAGGATCAAATTTATTTTATGCGTTGTTTTCCTCTGTCCCTATGGCCTTCAATCTGCCCTGTGAGGATCAAATTTATTTTATGCTTTGTTTTCTTCTGTCCCTATGGCCTTCAATCTGCCCTGTGAGGATCAAATTTATTTTATGCGTTGTTTTCTTCTGTCCCTATGGCCTTCAATTTGCCCTGTAAGGATCAAATTTATTTTATGCGTTGTTTTCCTCTGTCCCTATGGCCTTCAATCTGCCCTGTGAGGATCAAATTTATTTTATGCTTTGTTTTCTTCTGTCCCTATGGCCTTCAATCTGCCCTGTGAGTATCAAATTTATTTTATGCGTTGTTTTCCTCTGTCCCTATGGCCTTCAATCTGCCCTGTGAGGATCAAATTTATTTTATGCTTTGTTTTCTTCTGTCCCTATGGCCTTCAATCTGCCCTGTGAGGATCAAATTTATTTTATGCGTTGTTTTCTTCTGTCCCTATGGCCTTCAATTTGCCCTGTAAGGATCAAATTTATTTTATGCGTTGTTTTCCTCTGTCCCTATGGCCTTCAATCTGCCCTGTGAGGATCAAATTTATTTTATGCGTTGTTTTCTTCTGTCCCTATGGCCTTCAATCTGCCCTGTGAGGATCAAATTTATTTTATGCGTTGTTTTCCTCTGTCCCTATGGCCTTCAATCTGCCCTGTGAGGATCAAATTTATTTTATGCGTTGTTTTCTTCTGTCCCTATGGCCTTCAATCTGCCCTGTGAGTATCAAATTTATTTTATGCGTTGTTTTCCTCTGTCCCTATGGCCTTCAATCTGCCCTGTGAGGATCAAATTTATTTTATGCTTTGTTTTCTTCTGTCCCTATGGCCTTCAATCTGCCCTGTGAGGATCAAATTTATTTTATGCGTTGTTTTCCTCTGTCCCTATGGCCTTCAATCTGCCCTGTGAGGATCAAATTTATTTTATGCGTTGTTTTCTTCTGTCCCTATGGCCTTCAATCTGCCCTGTGAGGATCAAATTTATTTTATGCGTTGTTTTCCTCTGTCCCTATGGCCTTCAATCTGCCCTGTGAGGATCAAATTTATTTTATGCTTTGTTTTCTTCTGTCCCTATGGCCTTCAATCTGCCCTGTGAGTATCAAATTTATTTTATGCGTTGTTTTCCTCTGTCCCTATGGCCTTCAATCTGCCCTGTGAGGATCAAATTTATTTTATGCTTTGTTTTCTTCTGTCCCTATGGCCTTCAATCTGCCCTGTGAGGATCAAATTTATTTTATGCGTTGTTTTCTTCTGTCCCTATGGCCTTCAATTTGCCCTGTAAGGATCAAATTTATTTTATGCGTTGTTTTCCTCTGTCCCTATGGCCTTCAATCTGCCCTGTGAGGATCAAATTTATTTTATGCGTTGTTTTCTTCTGTCCCTATGGCCTTCAATCTGCCCTGTGAGGATCAAATTTATTTTATGCGTTGTTTTCCTCTGTCCCTATGGCCTTCAATCTGCCCTGTGAGGATCAAATTTATTTTATGCGTTGTTTTCTTCTGTCCCTATGGCCTTCAATCTGCCCTGTGAGTATCAAATTTATTTTATGCGTTGTTTTCCTCTGTCCCTATGGCCTTCAATCTGCCCTGTGAGGATCAAATTTATTTTATGCTTTGTTTTCTTCTGTCCCTATGGCCTTCAATCTGCCCTGTGAGGATCAAATTTATTTTATGCGTTGTTTTCCTCTGTCCCTATGGCCTTCAATCTGCCCTGTGAGGATCAAATTTATTTTATGCGTTGTTTTCTTCTGTCCCTATGGCCTTCAATCTGCCCTGTGAGGATCAAATTTATTTTATGCGTTGTTTTCCTCTGTCCCTATGGCCTTCAATCTGCCCTGTGAGGATCAAATTTATTTTATGCTTTGTTTTCTTCTGTCCCTATGGCCTTCAATCTGCCCTGTGAGTATCAAATTTATTTTATGCGTTGTTTTCCTCTGTCCCTATGGCCTTCAATCTGCCCTGTGAGGATCAAATTTATTTTATGCTTTGTTTTCTTCTGTCCCTATGGCCTTCAATCTGCCCTGTGAGGATCAAATTTATTTTATGCGTTGTTTTCTTCTGTCCCTATGGCCTTCAATTTGCCCTGTAAGGATCAAATTTATTTTATGCGTTGTTTTCCTCTGTCCCTATGGCCTTCAATCTGCCCTGTGAGGATCAAATTTATTTTATGCGTTGTTTTCTTCTGTCCCTATGGCCTTCAATCTGCCCTGTGAGGATCAAATTTATTTTATGCGTTGTTTTCCTCTGTCCCTATGGCCTTCAATCTGCCCTGTGAGGATCAAATTTATTTTATGCGTTGTTTTCTTCTGTCCCTATGGCCTTCAATCTGCCCTGTGAGGATCAAATTTATTTTATGCGTTGTTTTCTTCTGTCCCTATGGCCTTCAATCTGCCCTGTGAGGATCAAATTTATTTTATGCGTTGTTTTCCTCTGTCCCTATGGCCTTCAATCTGCCCTGTGAGTATCAAATTTATTTTATGCGTTGTTTTCTTCTGTCCCTATGGCCTTCAATTTGCCCTGTAAGGATCAAATTTATTTTATGCGTTGTTTTCCTCTGTCCCTATGGCCTTCAATCTGCCCTGTGAGGATCAAATTTATTTTATGCTTTGTTTTCTTCTGTCCCTATGGCCTTCAATCTGCCCTGTGAGGATCAAATTTATTTTATGTGTTGTTTTCCTCTGTCCCTATGGCCTTCAATCTGCCCTGTGAGGATCAAATTTATTTTATGCGTTGTTTTCCTCTGTCCCTATGGCCTTCAATCTGCCCTGTGAGGATCAAATTTATTTTATGTGTTGTTTTCCTCTGTCCCTATGGCCTTCAATCTGCCCTGTGAGGATCAAATTTATTTTATGCGTTGTTTTCTTCTGTCCCTATGGCCTTCAATCTGCCCTGTGAGGATCAAATTTATTTTATGCGTTGTTTTCTTCTGTCCCTATGGCCTTCAATCTGCCCTGTGAGGATCAAATTTATTTTATGCGTTGTTTTCTTCTGTCCCTATGGCCTTCAATCTGCCCTGTGAGGATCAAATTTATTTTATGCGTTGTTTTCCTCTGTCCCTATGGCCTTCAATCTGCCCTGTGAGTATCAAATTTATTTTATGCGTTGTTTTCTTCTGTCCCTATGGCCTTCAATTTGCCCTGTAAGGATCAAATTTATTTTATGCGTTGTTTTCCTCTGTCCCTATGGCCTTCAATCTGCCCTGTGAGGATCAAATTTATTTTATGCTTTGTTTTCTTCTGTCCCTATGGCCTTCAATCTGCCCTGTGAGTATCAAATTTATTTTATGCTTTGTTTTCTTCTGTCCCTATGGCCTTCAATCTGCCCTGTGAGGATCAAATTTATTTTATGCTTTGTTTTCTTCTGTCCCTATGGCCTTCAATCTGCCCTGTGAGGATCAAATTTATTTTATGTGTTGTTTTCCTCTGTCCCTATGGCCTTCAATCTGCCCTGTGAGGATCAAATTTATTTTATGCTTTGTTTTCCTCTGTCCCTATGGCCTTCAATCTGCCCTGTGAGGATCAAATTTATTTTATGCGTTGTTTTCCTCTGTCCCTATGGCCTTCAATCTGCCCTGTGAGGATCAAATTTATTTTATGCTTTGTTTTCTTCTGTCCCTATGGCCTTCAATCTGCCCTGTGAGGATCAAATTTATTTTATGCGTTGTTTTCCTCTGTCCCTATGGCCTTCAATCTGCCCTGTGAGGATCAAATTTATTTTATGCGTTGTTTTCCTCTGTCCCTATGGCCTTCAATCTGCCCTGTGAGTATCAAATTTATTTTATGCTTTGTTTTCTTCTGTCCCTATGGCCTTCAATCTGCCCTGTGAGGATCAAATTTATTTTATGCGTTGTTTTCCTCTGTCCCTATGGCCTTCAATCTGCCCTGTGAGGATCAAATTTATTTTATGCTTTGTTTTCTTCTGTCCCTATGGCCTTCAATCTGCCCTGTGAGGATCAAATTTATTTTATGCTTTGTTTTCTTCTGTCCCTATGGCCTTCAATCTGCCCTGTGAGGATCAAATTTATTTTATGCTTTGTTTTCTTCTGTCCCTATGGCCTTCAATCTGCCCTGTGAGGATCAAATTTATTTTATGCGTTGTTTTCCTCTGTCCCTATGGCCTTCAATCTGCCCTGTGAGGATCAAATTTATTTTATGTGTTGTTTTCCTCTGTCCCTATGGCCTTCAATCTGCCCTGTGAGGATCAAATTTATTTTATGCTTTGTTTTCCTCTGTCCCTATGGCCTTCAATCTGCCCTGTGAGGATCAAATTTATTTTATGCGTTGTTTTCCTCTGTCCCTATGGCCTTCAATCTGCCCTGTGAGGATCAAATTTATTTTATGCTTTGTTTTCTTCTGTCCCTATGGCCTTCAATCTGCCCTGTGAGGATCAAATTTATTTTATGCGTTGTTTTCCTCTTCCCCTATGGCCTTCAATCTGCCCTGTGAGGATCAAATTTATTTTATGCGTTGTTTTCCTCTGTCCCTATGGCCTTCAATCTGCCCTGTGAGGATCAAATTTATTTTATGCTTTGTTTTCCTCTTTCCCTATAGCCTTCAATTATCCCCATGAGGATAAAATTTATTTCATGCGTTGTTTTCCTCTGTCCCTATAGCCTTCAATCAGCCCTGTGAGGATCAATTTATTTTATGCGTTGGTTTACACTCTCCATATGGCCTTCAATATTCCCTGTGAGAATCAAATTTATATTATGCGTTGTTTTCCTCTGACCCTACGTCCTTCAAGCTGCACTGAAAGAATCAAATTTATTTTATGCGTTGTTTTCTTTTGTCCCTATAGCCTTCAAGTTGCCCCATGAGGATGAAATTTATTTTATACGTTGTTTTCCTCTGTCCCTATGGCCTTCAAGTTGCACTGAAAGAATCAAATTTATTTTATGCGTTGTTTTCTTTTGTCCCTATAGCCTTCAAGTTGCCCCATGAGGATGAAATTTATTTTATGCGTTGTTTTCCTCTGTCCCTATGGCCTTCAATCTGCCCTGTGAGGATAAAATTTATTTTATGCGTTGTTTTCCTCTGTCCCTATAGCCTTCAATTATCCCCAAGAGGATAAAATTTATTTCATGCGTTGTTTTCCTCTGTCTCCATAGCCTTCAATTATCCCCATGAGGATAAAATTTATTTCATGCCTTGTTTTCATCTGACACTACGTCCTTCAAGCTGCACTGAAAGAATCAAATTTATTTTATGCGTTGTTTTCTTTTGTCCCTATAGCCTTCAAGTTGCCCCATGAGGATGAAATTTATTTTATGCGTTGTTTTCCTCTGTCCCTATGGCCTTCAATCGGCCCTGTGAGGATAAAATTTATTTTATGCGTTGTTTTCCTCTGTCCCTATAGCCTTCAATTATCCCCATGAGGATAAAATTTATTTCATGCGTTGTTTTCCTCTGTCCCTATAGCCTTCAATCAGCCCTGTGAGGATCAATTTATTTTATGCGTTGGTTTACACTCCCCATATGGCCTTCAATTTTCCCTGTGAGAATCAAATTTATTTTATGCGTTATTTTCCTCTGACCCTACGTCCTTCAAGCTGCACTGAAAGAATCAAATTTATTTTATGCGTTGTTTTCTTTTGTCCCTATAGCCTTCAAGTTGCCCCATGAGGATGAAATTTATTTTATGCGTTGTTTTCCTCTGTCCCTATGGCCTTCAATCTGCCCTGTGAGGATAAAATTTATTTTATGCGTTGTTTTCCTCTGTCCCTATAGCCTTCAATTATCCCCATGAGGATAAAATTTATTTCATGCGTTGTTTTCCTCTGTCCCTATAGCCTTCAATCAGCCCTGTGAGGATCAATTTATTTTATGCGTTGGTTTACACTCTCCATATGGCCTTCAATCTCCCCTGTGAGGATCAAATTTATTTTATGCGTTGTTTTCCTCTGACCCTACGTCCTTCAAGCTGCACTGAAAGAATCAAATTTTATTTTATGCGTTGTTTTCTCTTGTCCCTATAGCCTTCAAGTTGCTCCATGAGGATGAAATTTATTTTATGCGTTGTTTACCTCTGTCCCTATGGCCTTCAAGCTGCACTGAAAGAATCAAATTTATTTTATGCGTTGTTTTCTTTTGTCCCTATAGCCTTAAAGTTGCCCCATGAGGATGAAATTTATTTTATGCGTTGTTTTCCTCTGTCCCTATGGCTTTCAATCGGCCCTGTGAGGATAAAATTTATTTTATGCGTTGTTTTCCTCTGTCCCTATAGCCTTCAATTATCCCCATGAGGATAAAATTTATTTCATGCGTTGTTTTCATCTGTCCCTATAGCCTTCAATCAGCCCTGTGAGGATCAATTTATTTTATGCGTTGGTTTACACTGTCCATATGGCCTTCAATTTTCCCTGTGAGGATCAAATTTATTTTATGCGTTGTTTTCCTCTGACCCTACGTCCTTCAAGCTGCACTGAAAGAATCAAATTTATTTTATGCGTTGTTTTCTTTTGTCCCTATAGCCTTCAAGTTGCCCCATGAGGATGAAATTTATTTTATGCGTTGTTTTCCTCTGTCCCTATGGCCTTCAATCTGCCCTGTGAGGATCAACTTTATTTTATGCGTTGTTTTCCTTCGTCCCTATGGCCTTATATCTGCCCTGTGAGGATCAAATTTATTTTATGCGTAGTTTTCCTCTGTCCCTATGGCCTTCAATCTGCCCTGTGAGGATCAACTTTGTTTTATGCGTTGTTTATCTTTGTCCCTATGGCCTTCAAGTTGCCCCATGAGGATGAAATTTATTTTATGCGTTGTTTTCCTCTGTCACTATGGCCTTCAATCTGCCCTGTGACGATCAAATTTATTTTATGCGTTGTTTTCCTCTTTCCCTATGGCCTTCAATCTCCCCTGTGAGGATCAAATTTATTTTATGCTTTGTTTTCTTCTGTCCCTATGGCCTTCAATCTGCCCTGTGACGATCAAATTTATTTTATGCGTTGTTTTCCTCTGTCCCTACGTCCTTCAAGCTGCACTGAAAAAATCAAATTTATTTTATGCGTTGTTTTCCTCTGTCCCTACGTCCTTCAAGCTGCACTGAAAGAATCAAATTTATTTTATGCGTTGTTTTCCTCTGTCCCTACGTCCTTCAAGCTGCACTGAAAGAATCAAATTTATTTTATTCGTTGTTTTCTTTTGTCCCTATAGCCTTCAAGTTGCCCCATGAGGATGAAATTTATTTTATGCGTTGTTTTCCTCTGTCCCTATGGCCTTCAATCTGCCCTGTGAGGATCAAATTTATTTTATGCGTTGTTTTCCTCTTTCCCTATAGCCTTCAATTATCCCCATGAGGATAAAATTTATTTCATGCGTTGTTTTCCTCTGTCCCTATAGCCTTCAATCAGCCCTGTGAGGATCAATTTATTTTATGCGTTGGTTTACACTCTCCATATGGCCTTCAATATTCCCTGTGAGAATCAAATTTATATTATGCGTTGTTTTCCTCTGACCCTACGTCCTTCAAGCTGCACTGAAAGAATCAAATTTATTTTATGCGTTGTTTTCTTTTGTCCCTATAGCCTTCAAGTTGCCCCATGAGGATGAAATTTATTTTATACGTTGTTTTCCT
Organism: Acanthosepion esculentum; assembly: GCA_964036315.1. Taxonomy (NCBI): domain Eukaryota; kingdom Metazoa; phylum Mollusca; class Cephalopoda; order Sepiida; family Sepiidae; genus Acanthosepion; species Acanthosepion esculentum. The sequence goes on along the minus strand of OZ038500.1, from coordinate 7,567,460 downwards.
CTGTCCCTATGGCCTTCAAGCTGCACTGAAAGAATCAAATTTATTTTATGCGTTGTTTTCTTTTGTCCCTATAGCCTTCAAGTTGCCCCATGAGGATGAAATTTATTTTATGCGTTGTTTTCCTCTGTCCCTATGGCCTTCAATCTGCCCTGTGAGGATAAAATTTATTTTATGCGTTGTTTTCCTCAGTCCCTATAGCCTTCAATTATCCCCAAGAGGATAAAATTTATTTCATGCGTTGTTTTCCTCTGTCTCCATAGCCTTCAATTATCCCCATGAGGATAAAATTTATTTCATGCGTTGTTTTCATCTGACACTACGTCCTTCAAGCTGCACTGAAAGAATCAAATTTATTTTATGCGTTGTTTTCTTTTGTCCCTATAGCCTTCAAGTTGCCCCATGAGGATGAAATTTATTTTATGCGTTGTTTTCCTCTGTCCCTATGGCCTTCAATCGGCCCTGTGAGGATAAAATTTATTTTATGCGTTGTTCTCCTCTGTCCCTATAGCCTTCAATTATCCCCATGAGGATAAAATTTATTTCATGCGTTGTTTTCCTCTGTCCCTATAGCCTTCAATCAGCCCTGTGAGGATCAATTTATTTTATGCGTTGGTTTACACTCCCCATATGGCCTTCAATTTTCCCTGTGAGAATCAAATTTATTTTATGCGTTATTTTCCTCTGACCCTACGTCCTTCAAGCTGCACTGAAAGAATCAAATTTATTTTATGCGTTGTTTTCTTTTGTCCCTATAGCCTTCAAGTTGCCCCATGAGGATGAAATTTATTTTATGCGTTGTTTTCCTCTGTCCCTATGGCCTTCAATCTGCCCTGTGAGGATAAAATTTATTTTATGCGTTGTTTTCCTCTGTCCCTATAGCCTTCAATTATCCCCATGAGGATAAAATTTATTTCATGCGTTGTTTTCCTCTGTCCCTATAGCCTTCAATCAGCCCTGTGAGGATCAATTTATTTTATGCGTTGGTTTACACTCTCCATATGGCCTTCAATCTCCCCTGTGAGGATCAAATTTATTTTATGCGTTGTTTTCCTCTGACCCTACGTCCTTCAAGCTGCACTGAAAGAATCAAATTTATTTTATGCGTTGTTTTCTCTTGTCCCTATAGCCTTCAAGTTGCTCCATGAGGATGAAATTTATTTTATGCGTTGTTTACCTCTGTCCCTATGGCCTTCAAGCTGCACTGAAAGAATCAAATTTATTTTATGCGTTGTTTTCTTTTGTCCCTATAGCCTTCAAGTTGCCCCATGAGGATGAAATTTATTTTATGCGTTGTTTTCCTCTGTCCCTATGGCTTTCAATCGGCCCTGTGAGGATAAAATTTATTTTATGCGTTGTTTTCCTCTGTCCCTATAGCCTTCAATTATCCCCATGAGGATAAAATTTATTTCATGCGTTGTTTTCATCTGTCCCTATAGCCTTCAATCAGCCCTGTGAGGATCAATTTATTTTATGCGTTGGTTTACACTGTCCATATGGCCTTCAATTTTCCCTGTGAGGATCAAATTTATTTTATGCGTTGTTTTCCTCTGACCCTACGTCCTTCAAGCTGCATTGAAAGAATCAAATTTATTTTATGCGTTGTTTTCTTTTGTCCCTATAGCCTTCAAGTTGCCCCATGAGGATGAAATTTATTTTATGCGTTGTTTTCCTCTGTCCCTATGGCCTTCAATCTGCCCTGTGAGGATCAACTTTATTTTATGCGTTGTTTTCCTTCGTCCCTATGGCCTTATATCTGCCCTGTGAGGATCAAATTTATTTTATGCGTAGTTTTCCTGTGTCCCTATGGCCTTCAATCTGCCCTGTGAGGATCAAATTTGTTTTATGCGTTGTTTTCCTCTGTCCCTATGGCCTTCAATCTGCCCTGTGAGGATCAACTTTATTTTATGCGTTGTTTATCTTTGTCCCTATGGCCTTCAATCTGCCCTGTGAGGATCAAATTTATTTTATGCGTTGTTTTCCTTTGTCACTATGGCCTTCAAGTTGCCCCATGATGATGAAATTTATTTTATGCGTTGTTTTCCTCTGTCACTATGGCCTTCAATCTGCCCTGTGACGATCAAATTTATTTTATGCGTTGTTTTCCTCTTTCCCTATGGCCTTCAATCTCCCCTGTGAGGATCAAATTTATTTTATGCTTTGTTTTCTTCTGTCCCTATGGCCTTCAATCTGCCCTGTGACGATCAAATTTATTTTATGCGTTGCTTTCCTCTGTCCCTATGGCCTTCAATCTGCCCTGTGAGGATCAAATTTATTTTATGCGTTGTTTTCCTCTGTCCCTACGTCCTTCAAGCTGCACTGAAAGAATCAAATTTATTTTATGCGTTGTTTTCCTCTGTCCCTACGTCCTTCAAGCTGCACTGAAAGAATCAAATTTATTTTATTCGTTGTTTTCTTTTGTCCCTATAGCCTTCAAGTTGCCCCATGAGGATGAAATTTATTTTATGCGTTGTTTTCCTCTGTCCCTATGGCCTTCAATCTGCCCTGTGAGGATCAACTTTATTTTATGCGTTGTTTTCCTTTGTCCCTATGGCCTTCAATCTGCCCTGTGAGGATCAAATTTATTTTATGCGTAGTTTTCCACTGTCCCTATGACCTTCAATCTGCCCTGTGAGGATCAACTTTATTTTATGCGTTGTTTTCCTCTGTCCCTATAGCCTTCAATTATCCCCATGAGGATAAAATTTATTTCATGCGTTGTTTTCCTCTGTCTCCATAGCCTTCAATTATCCCCATGAGGATAAAATTTATTTCATGCGTTGTTTTCATCTGTCCCTATAGCCTTCAATCAGCCCTGTGAGGATCAAATTTATTTTATGCGTTGTTTTCCTCTGTCCCTACGTCCTTCAAGCTGCACTGAAAGAATCAAATGTATTTTATGCGTTGTTTTCTTTTGTCCCTATAGCCTTCAAGTTGCCCCATGAGGATGAAATTTATTTTATGCGTTGTTTTCCTCTGTCCCTATGGCCTTCAATCTGCCCTGTGAGGATCAACTTTATTTTATGCGTTGTTTTCCTCTGTCCCTATGGCCTTCAATCTGCCCTGTGACGATCAAATTTATTTTATGCGTTGTTTTCCTCTGTCACTACGTCCTTCAAGCTGCACTGAAAGAATCAAATTTATTTTATGCGTTGTTTTCTTTTATCCCTATAGCCTTCAAGTTGCCCCATGAGGATGAAATTTATTTTATGCGTTGTTTTCCTCTGTACCTATGGCCTACAATCTGCCCTATGAGGATCAAATTTATTTTATGCGTTGTTTTCCTCTGTCCCTATGGCCTTCAATCTGCCCTGTGAGGATGAAATTTATTTTATGCGTTGTTTTCCTCTTCCCTATGGCCTTCAATCTGCCCTGTGAGGATCAAATTTATTTTATGCGTTGTTTTCCTCTGTCCCTATGGCCTTCAATCTGCCCTGTGACGACCAAATTTCTTTTATGCGTTGTTTTCCTCTGTCCCTACGTCCTTCAAGCTGCACTGAAAGAATCAAATTTATTTTATGCGTTGTTTTCTTTTGTCCCTATAGCCTTCAAGTTGCCCCATGAGGATGAAATTTATTTTATGCGTTGTTTTCCTCTGTCCCTATGGCCTTCAATCTGCCCTGTGAGGATCAAATTTGTTTTATGCGTTGTTTTCCTCTGTCCCTATGGCCTTCAATCTGCCCTGTGAGGATCAAATTTATTTTATGCGTTGTTTTCCTCTGTCCCTATGGCCTTCAATCTGCCCTGTGAGGATCAAATTTATTTTATGCGTTGTTTTCCTCTGTCCCTATGGCCTTCAATCTGCCCTGTGAGGATCAAATTTATTTTATGCGTTGTTTTCCTCTGTCCCTATGGCCTTCAATCTGCCCTGTGAGGATCAAATTTATTTTATGCGTTGTTTTCCTCTGTCCCTATGGCCTTCAATCTGCCCTGTGACGACCAAATTTCTTTTATGCGTTGTTTTCCTCTGTCCCTACGTCCTTCAAGCTGCACTGAAAGAATCAAATTTATTTTATGCGTTGTTTTCTTTTGTCCCTATAGCCTTCAAGTTGCCCCATGAGGATGAAATTTATTTTATGCGTTGTTTTCCTCTGTCCCTATGGCCTTCAATCTGCCCTGTGAGGATCAAATTTGTTTTATGCGTTGTTTTCCTCTGTCCCTATGGCCTTCAATCTGCCCTGTGACGACCAAATTTATTTTATGCGTTGTTTTCCTCTGTCCCTATGGCCTTCAATCTGCCCTGTGAGGATCAAATTTCTTTTATGCGTTGTTTTCCTCTGTCCCTATGGCCTTCAATCTGCCCTGTGAGGATCAAATTTATTTTATGCGTTGTTTTCCTCTGTCCCTATGGCCTTCAATCTGCCCTGTGAGGATCAAATTTATTTTATGCGTTGTTTTCCTCTGTCCCTATGGCCTTCAATCTGCCCTGTGAGGATCAAATTTATTTTATGCGTTGTTTTCCTCTGTCCCTATGGCCTTCAATCTGCCCTGTGACGACCAAATTTCTTTTATGCGTTGTTTTCCTCTGTCCCTACGTCCTTCAAGCTGCACTGAAAGAATCAAATTTATTTTATGCGTTGTTTTCTTTTGTCCCTATAGCCTTCAAGTTGCCCCATGAGGATGAAATTTATTTTATGCGTTGTTTTCCTCTGTCCCTATGGCCTTCAATCTGCCCTGTGAGGATCAAATTTGTTTTATGCGTTGTTTTCCTCTGTCCCTATGGCCTTCAATCTGCCCTGTGAGGATCAAATTTATTTTATGCGTTGTTTTCCTCTGTCCCTATGGCCTTCAATCTGCCCTGTGAGGATCAAATTTCTTTTATGCGTTGTTTTCCTCTGTCCCTATGGCCTTCAATCTGCCCTGTGAGGATCAAATTTATTTTATGCGTTGTTTTCCTCTGTCCCTATGGCCTTCAATCTGCCCTGTGAGGATCAAATTTATTTTATGCGTTGTTTTCCTCTGTCCCTATGGCCTTCAATCTGCCCTGTGAGGATCAAATTTATTTTATGCTTTGTTTTCCTCTGTCCCTATGGCCTTCAATCTGCCCTGTGAGGATCAAATTTATTTTATGCTTTGTTTTCTTCTGTCCCTATGGCCTTCAATCTGCCCTGTGAGGATCAAATTTATTTTATGCGTTGTTTTCCTCTGTCCCTATGGCCTTCAATCTGCCCTGTGAGGATCAAATTTATTTCATGCTTTGTTTTCTTCTGTCCCTATGGCCTTCAATCTGCCCTGTGAGGATCAAATTTATTTTATGCTATGTTTTCTTCTGTCCCTATGGCCTTCAATCTGCCCTGTGAGGATCAAATTTATTTTATGTGTTGTTTTCCTCTGTCCCTATGGCCTTCAATCTGCCCTGTGAGGATCAAATTTATTTTATGCTTTGTTTTCTTCTGTCCCTATGGCCTTCAATCTGCCCTGTGAGCATCAAATTTATTTTATGCGTTGTTTTCCTCTGTCCCTATGGCCTTCAATCTGCCCTGTGAGGATCAAATTTATTTTATGTGTTGTTTTCCTCTGTCCCTATGGCCTTCAATCTGCCCTGTGAGGATCAAATTTATTTTATGCTTTGTTTTCCTCTGTCCCTATGGCCTTCAATCTGCCCTGTGAGGATCAAATTTATTTTATGCTTTGTTTTCCTCTGTCCCTATGGCCTTCAATCTGCCCTGTGAGGATCAAATTTATTTTATGCTTTGTTTTCTTCTGTCCCTATGGCCTTCAATCTGCCCTGTGAGGATCAAATTTATTTTATGCGTTGTTTTCCTCTGTCCCTATGGCCTTCAATATGCCCTGTGAGGATCAAATTTATTTTATGCTTTGTTTTCTTCTGTCCCTATGGCCTTCAATCTGCCCTGTGAGGATCAAATTTATTTTATGCGTTGTTTTCCTCTGTCCCTATGGCCTTCAATCTGCCCTGTGAGGATCAAATTTATTTTATGCTTTGTTTTCTTCTGTCCCTATGGCCTTCAATCTGCCCTGTGAGGATCAAATTTATTTTATGCGTTGTTTTCTTCTGTCCCTATGGCCTTCAATCTGCCCTGTGAGGATCAAATTTATTTTATGCATTGTTTTCCTCTGTCCCTATGGCCTTCAATCTGCCCTGTGAGGATCAAATTTGTTTTATGCATTGTTTTCCTCTGTCCCTATGGCCTTCAATCTGCCCTGTGAGGATCAAATTTATTTTATGCGTTGTTTTCCTCTGTCCCTATGGCCTTCAATCTGCCCTGTGAGGATCAAATTTATTTTATGCGTTGTTTTCCTCTGTCCCTATGGCCTTCAATCTGCCCTGTGAGGATCAAATTTATTTTATGCTTTGTTTTCCTCTGTCCCTATGGCCTTCAATCTGCCCTGTGAGGATCAAATTTATTTTATGCTTTGTTTTCTTCTGTCCCTATGGCCTTCAATCTGCCCTGTGAGGATCAAATTTATTTTATGCGTTGTTTTCCTCTGTCCCTATGGCCTTCAGTCTGCCCTGTGAGGATCAAATTTATTTTATGCTTTGTTTTCTTCTGTCCCTATGGCCTTCAATCTGCCCTGTGAGGATCAAATTTGTTTTATGCGTTGTTTTCCTCTGTCCCTATGGCCTTCAATCTGCCCTGTGAGGATCAAATTTATTTTATGCGTTGTTTTCCTCTGTCCCTATGGCCTTCAGTCTGCCCTGTGAGGATCAAATTTGTTTTATGCGTTGTTTTCCTCTTCCCCTATGGCCTTCAATCTGCCCTGTGAGGATCAAATTTATTTTATGCGTTGTTTTCCTCTGTCCCTATGGCCTTCAATCTGCCCTGTGAGGATCAAATTTATTTTATGCTTTGTTTTCCTCTGTCCCTATGGCCTTCAGTCTGCCCTGTGAGGATCAAATTTGTTTTATGCGTTGTTTTCCTCTTCCCCTATGGCCTTCAATCTGCCCTGTGAGGATCAAATTTATTTTATGCGTTGTTTTCCTCTGTCCCTATGGCCTTCAATCTGCCCTGTGAGGATCAAATTTATTTTATGCTTTGTTTTCTTCTGTCCCTATGGCCTTCAATCTGCCCTGTGAGGATCAAATTTATTTTATGCGTTGTTTTCCTCTGTCCCTATGGCCTTCAATCTGCCCTGTGAGGATCAAATTTATTTTATGCTTTGTTTTCCTCTGTCCCTATGGCCTTCAATCTGCCCTGTGAGGATCAAATTTATTTTATGCATTGTTTTCCTCTGTCCCTATGGCCTTCAGTCTGCCCTGTGAGGATCAAATTTGTTTTATGCGTTGTTTTCCTCTTCCCCTATGGCCTTCAATCTGCCCTGTGAGGATCAAATTTATTTTATGCGTTGTTTTCCTCTGTCACTATGGCCTTCAATCTGCCCTGTGAGGATCAAATTTATTTTATGCTTTGTTTTCTTCTGTCCCTATGGCCTTCAATCTGCCCTGTGAGGATCAAATTTATTTTATGCGTTGTTTTCCTCTTCCCCTATGGCCTTCAATCTGCCCTGTGAGGATCAAATTTATTTTATGCTTTGTTTTCTTCTGTCCCTATGGCCTTCAATCTGCCCTGTGAGGATCAAATTTATTTTATGCTTTGTTTTCTTCTGTCCCTATGGCCTTCAATCTGCCCTGTGAGGATCAAATTTATTTTATGCTTTGTTTTCTTCTGTCCCTATGGCCTTCAATCTGCCCTGTGAGGATCAAATTTATTTTATGCTTTGTTTTCCTCTGTCCCTATGGCCTTCAATATGCCCTGTGAGGATCAAATTTATTTTATGCTTTGTTTTCTTCTGTCCCTATGGCCTTCAATCTGCCCTGTGAGGATCAAATTTATTTTATGCGTTGTTTTCCTCTGTCCCTATGGCCTTCAATCTGCCCTGTGAGGATCAAATTTATTTTATGCTTTGTTTTCTTCTGTCCCTATGGCCTTCAATCTGCCCTGTGAGGATCAAATTTATTTTATGCGTTGTTTTCCTCTGTCCCTATGGCCTTCAATCTGCCCTGTGAGGATCAAATTTATTTTATGCTTTGTTTTCTTCTGTCCCTATGGCCTTCAATCTGCCCTGTGAGGATCAAATTTATTTTATGCTTTGTTTTCTTCTGTCCCTATGGCCTTCAATCTGCCCTGTGAGGATCAAATTTATTTTATGCGTTGTTTTCCTCTGTCCCTATGGCCTTCAATCTGCCCTGTGAGGATCAAATTTATTTTATGCTTTGTTTTCTTCTGTCCCTATGGCCTTCAATCTGCCCTGTGAGGATCAAATTTATTTTATGCGTTGTTTTCCTCTGTCCCTATGGCCTTCAATCTGCCCTGTGAGGATCAAATTTATTTTATGCGTTGTTTTCCTCTGTCCCTATGGCCTTCAGTCTGCCCTGTGAGGATCAAATTTGTTTTATGCGTTGTTTTCCTCTTCCCCTATGGCCTTCAATCTGCCCTGTGAGGATCAAATTTATTTTATGCGTTGTTTTCCTCTGTCCCTATGGCCTTCAATCTGCCCTGTGAGGATCAAATTTATTTTATGCTTTGTTTTCTTCTGTCCCTATGGCCTTCAATCTGCCCTGTGAGGATCAAATTTATTTTATGCGTTGTTTTCCTCTTCCCCTATGGCCTTCAATCTGCCCTGTGAGGATCAAATTTATTTTATGCTTTGTTTTCTTCTGTCCCTATGGCCTTCAATCTGCCCTGTGAGGATCAAATTTATTTTATGCTTTGTTTTCTTCTGTCCCTATGGCCTTCAATCTGCCCTGTGAGGATCAAATTTATTTTATGCTTTGTTTTCTTCTGTCCCTATGGCCTTCAATCTGCCCTGTGAGGATCAAATTTATTTTATGCTTTGTTTTCCTCTGTCCCTATGGCCTTCAATATGCCCTGTGAGGATCAAATTTATTTTATGCTTTGTTTTCTTCTGTCCCTATGGCCTTCAATCTGCCCTGTGAGGATCAAATTTATTTTATGCGTTGTTTTCCTCTGTCCCTATGGCCTTCAATCTGCCCTGTGAGGATCAAATTTATTTTATGCTTTGTTTTCTTCTGTCCCTATGGCCTTCAATCTGCCCTGTGAGGATCAAATTTATTTTATGCGTTGTTTTCCTCTGTCCCTATGGCCTTCAATCTGCCCTGTGAGGATCAAATTTATTTTATGCGTTGTTTTCCTCTGTCCCTATGGCCTTCAATCTGCCCTGTGAGGATCAAATTTATTTTATGCTTTGTTTTCTTCTGTCCCTATGGCCTTCAATCTGCCCTGTGAGGATCAAATTTATTTTATGCGTTGTTTTCCTCTGTCCCTATGGCCTTCAATCTGCCCTGTGAGGATCAAATTTATTTTATGCTTTGTTTTCTTCTGTCCCTATGGCCTTCAATCTGCCCTGTGAGGATCAAATTTATTTTATGCGTTGTTTTCCTCTGTCCCTATGGCCTTCAATCTGCCGTGTGAGGATCAAATTTATTTTATGCGTTGTTTTCCTCTGTCCCTATGGCCTTCAATCTGCCCTGTGAGTATCAAATTTATTTTATGCTTTGTTTTCTTCTGTCCCTATGGCCTTCAATCTGCCCTGTGAGGATCAAATTTATTTTATGCGTTGTTTTCCTCTGTCCCTATGGCCTTCAATCTCCCCTGTGAGGATCAAATTTATTTTATGCTTTGTTTTCTTCTGTCCCTATGGCCTTCAATCTGCCCTGTGAGGATCAAATTTATTTTATGCGTTGTTTTCCTCTGTCCCTATGGCCTTCAATCTGCCCTGTGAGGATCAAATTTATTTTATGCGTTGTTTTTCTCTGTCCCTACGTCCTTCAAGCTGCACTGAAAGAATCAAATTTATTTTATGCGTTGTTTTCCTCTGTCCCTACGTCCTTCAAGCTGCACTGAAAGAATCAAATCTATTTTATTCGTTGTTTTCTTTTGTCCCTATAGCCTTCAAGTTGCCCCATGAGGATGAAATTTATTTTATGCGTTGTTTTCCTCTGTCCCTATGGCCTTCAATCTGCCCTGTGAGGATCAACTTTATTTTATGCGTTGTTTTCCACTGTCCCTATGACCTTCAATCTGCCCTGTGAGGATCAACTTTATTTTATGCGTTGTTTTCCTCTGTCCCTATAGCCTTCAATTATCCCCATGAGGATAAAATTTATTTCATGCGTTGTTTTCCTCTGTCTCCATAGCCTTCAATTATCCCCATGAGGATAAAATTTATTTCATGCGTTGTTTTCATCTGTCCCTATAGCCTTCAATCAGCCCTGTGAGGATCAAATTTATTTTATGCGTTGTTTTCCTCTGTCCCTACGTCCTTCAAGCTGCACTGAAAGAATCAAATGTATTTTATGCGTTGTTTTCTTTTGTCCCTATAGCCTTCAAGTTGCCCCATGAGGATGAAATTTATTTTATGCGTTGTTTTCCTCTGTCCCTATGGCCTTCAATCTGCCCTGTGAGGATCAACTTTATTTTATGCGTTGTTTTCCTCTGTCCCTATGGCCTTCAATCTGCCCTGTGACGATCAAATTTATTTTATGCGTTGTTTTCCTCTGTCACTACGTCCTTCAAGCTGCACTGAAAGAATCAAATTTATTTTATGCGTTGTTTTCTTTTATCCCTATAGCCTTCAAGTTGCCCCATGAGGATGAAATTTATTTTATGCGTTGTTTTCCTCTGTACCTATGGCCTACAATCTGCCCTATGAGGATCAAATTTATTTTATGCGTTGTTTTCCTCTGTCCCTATGGCCTTCAATCTGCCCTGTGAGGATGAAATTTATTTTATGCGTTGTTTTCCTCTTCCCTATGGCCTTCAATCTGCCCTGTGACGATCAAATTTATTTTATGCGTTGTTTTCATCTGACACTACGTCCTTCAAGCTGCACTGAAAGAATCAAATTTATTTTAGGCGTTGTTTTCTTTTGTCCCTATAGCCTTCAAGTTGCCCCATGAGGATGAAATTTATTTTATGCGTTGTTTTCCTCTGTCCCTATGGCCTTCAATCTGCCCTGTGAGGATCAACTTTATTTTATGCGTTGTTTTCCTCTTTCCCTATGGCCTTCAATTTGCCCTGTGAGGATCAAATTTATTTTATGCGTTGTTTTCCTCTGTCCCTATCGCCTTCAATCTGCCCTGTGAGTATCAAATTTATTTTATGCTTTGTTTTCCTCTGTCCCTATGGCCTTCAATCTCCCCTGTGAGGATCAAATTTATTTTATGCGTTGTTTTCCTCTTTCCCTATGGCCTTCAATCTCCCCTGTGAGGATCAAATTTATTTTATGCGTTGTTTTCCTCTGTCCCTATGGCCTTCAATCTGCCCTGTGAGGATCAAATTTATTTTATGCGTTGTTTTCCTCTGTCCCTATGGCCTTCAATCTGCCCTGTGAGGATGAAATTTATGTTCTGCGTTGTTTTCCTCTTTCCCTATGGCCTTCAAACTGCCCTGTGAGGATCAAATTTATTTTATGCTTTGTTTTCCTCTGTCCCTATGGCCTTCAATCTCCCCTGTGAGGATCAAATTTATTTTATGCGTTGTTTTCCTCTGTCCCTATGGCCTTCAATCTGCCCTGTGAGGATCAAATTTATTTTATGCGTTGTTTTCCTCTGTCCCTATGGCCTTCAATCTGCCCTGTGACGACCAAATTTCTTTTATGCGTTGTTTTCCTCTGTCCCTACGTCCTTCAAGCTGCACTGAAAGAATCAAATTTATTTTATGCGTTGTTTTCTTTTGTCCCTATAGCCTTCAAGTTGCCCCATGAGGATGAAATTTATTTTATGCGTTGTTTTCCTCTGTCCCTATGGCCTTCAATCTGCCCTGTGAGGATCAAATTTGTTTTATGCGTTGTTTTCCTCTGTCCCTATGGCCTTCAATCTGCCCTGTGAGGATCAAATTTCTTTTATGCGTTGTTTTCCTCTGTCCCTATGGCCTTCAATCTGCCCTGTGAGGATCAAATTTATTTTATGCTTTGTTTTCTTCTGTCCCTATGGCCTTCAATCTGCCCTGTGAGGATCAAATTTATTTTATGCTTTGTTTTCTTCTGTCCCTATGGCCTTCAATCTGCCCTGTGAGGATCAAATTTATTTTATGCGTTGTTTTCCTCTGTCCCTATGGCCTTCAATCTGCCCTGTGAGGATCAAATTTATTTTATGCGTTGTTTTCCTCTGTCCCTATGGCCTTCAATCTGCCCTGTGACGACCAAATTTCTTTTATGCGTTGTTTTCCTCTGTCCCTACGTCCTTCAAGCTGCACTGAAAGAATCAAATTTATTTTATGCGTTGTTTTCTTTTGTCCCTATAGCCTTCAAGTTGCCCCATGAGGATGAAATTTATTTTATGCGTTGTTTTCCTCTGTCCCTATGGCCTTCAATCTGCCCTGTGAGGATCAAATTTGTTTTATGCGTTGTTTTCCTCTGTCCCTATGGCCTTCAATCTGCCCTGTGAGGATCAAATTTCTTTTATGCGTTGTTTTCCTCTGTCCCTATGGCCTTCAATCTGCCCTGTGAGGATCAAATTTATTTTATGCGTTGTTTTCCTCTGTCCCTATGGCCTTCAATCTGCCCTGTGAGGATCAAATTTCTTTTATGCGTTGTTTTCCTCTGTCCCTATGGCCTTCAATCTGCCCTGTGAGGATCAAATTTATTTTATGCTTTGTTTTCTTCTGTCCCTATGGCCTTCAATCTGCCCTGTGAGGATCAAATTTATTTTATGCGTTGTTTTCCTCTGTCCCTATGGCCTTCAATCTGCCCTGTGAGGATCAAATTTATTTTATGCTTTGTTTTCTTCTGTCCCTATGGCCTTCAATCTGCCCTGTGAGGATCAAATTTATTTTATGCGTTGTTTTCCTCTGTCCCTATGGCCTTCAATCTGCCCTGTGAGGATCAAATTTATTTTATGCTTTGTTTTCCTCTGTCCCTATGGCCTTCAATCTGCCCTGTGAGGATCAAATTTATTTTATGCTTTGTTTTCTTCTGTCCCTATGGCCTTCAATCTGCCCTGTGAGGATCAAATTTATTTTATGCGTTGTTTTCCTCTGTCCCTATGGCCTTCAATCTGCCCTGTGAGGATCAAATTTGTTTTATGCGTTGTTTTCTTCTGTCCCTATGGCCTTCAATCTGCCCTGTGAGGATCAAATTTATTTTATGCTTTGTTTTCTTCTGTCCCTATGGCCTTCAATCTGCCCTGTGAGGATCAAATTTATTTTATGCGTTGTTTTCCTCTGTCCCTATGGCCTTCAATCTGCCCTGTGAGGATCAAATTTATTTTATGCTTTGTTTTCTTCTGTCCCTATGGCCTTCAATCTGCCCTGTGAGGATCAAATTTATTTTATGCTTTGTTTTCCTCTGTCCCTATGGCCTTCAATCTGCCCTGTGAGGATCAAATTTATTTTATGCGTTGTTTTCCTCTGTCCCTATGGCCTTCAATCTGCCCTGTGAGGATCAAATTTATTTTATGCGTTGTTTTCTTCTGTCCCTATGGCCTTCAATCTGCCCTGTGAGGATCAAATTTATTTTATGCGTTGTTTTCCTCTGTCCCTATGGCCTTCAATCTGCCCTGTGAGGATCAAATTTATTTTATGCTTTGTTTTCCTCTGTCCCTATGGCCTTCAATCTGCCCTGTGAGGATCAAATTTATTTTATGCTTTGTTTTCTTCTGTCCCTATGGCCTTCAATCTGCCCTGTGAGGATCAAATTTATTTTATGCTTTGTTTTCCTCTGTCCCTATGGCCTTCAATCTGCCCTGTGAGGATCAAATTTATTTTATGCGTTGTTTTCCTCTGTCCCTATGGCCTTCAATCTGCCCTGTGAGGATCAAATTTATTTTATGCTTTGTTTTCTTCTGTCCCTATGGCCTTCAATCTGCCCTGTGAGGATCAAATTTATTTTATGCTTTGTTTTCCTCTGTCCCTATGGCCTTCAATCTGCCCTGTGAGGATCAAATTTATTTTATGCTTTGTTTTCTTCTGTCCCTATGGCCTTCAATCTGCCCTGTGAGGATCAAATTTATTTTATGCTTTGTTTTCCTCTGTCCCTATGGCCTTCAATCTGCCCTGTGAGGATCAAATTTATTTTATGCGTTGTTTTCTTCTGTCCCTATGGCCTTCAATCTGCCCTGTGAGGATCAAATTTATTTTATGCTTTGTTTTCCTCTGTCCCTATGGCCTTCAATCTGCCCTGTGAGGATCAAATTTATTTTATGCGTTGTTTTCCTCTGTCCCTATGGCCTTCAATCTGCCCTGTGAGGATCAAATTTATTTTATGCTTTGTTTTCTTCTGTCCCTATGGCCTTCAATCTGCCCTGTGAGGATCAAATTTATTTTATGCTTTGTTTTCCTCTGTCCCTATGGCCTTCAATCTGCCCTGTGAGGATCAAATTTAATTTATGCTTTGTTTTCCTCTGTCCCTATGGCCTTCAATCTGCCCTGTGAGGATCAAATTTATTTTATGCGTTGTTTTCTTCTGTCCCTATGGCCTTCAATCTGCCCTGTGAGGATCAAATTTATTTTATGCGTTGTTTTCCTCTGTCCCTATGGCCTTCAATCTGCCCTGTGAGGATCAAATTTATTTTATGCTTTGTTTTCTTCTGTCCCTATGGCCTTCAATCTGCCCTGTGAGGATCAAATTTATTTTATGCGTTGTTTTCCTCTGTCCCTATGGCCTTCAATCTGCCCTGTGAGGATCAAATTTATTTTATGCTTTGTTTTCTTCTGTCCCTATGGCCTTCAATCTGCCCTGTGAGGATCAAATTTATTTTATGCGTTGTTTTCCTCTGTCCCTATGGCCTTCAATATGCCCTGTGAGGATCAAATTTATTTTATGCTTTGTTTTCTTCTGTCCCTATGGCCTTCAATCTGCCCTGTGAGGATCAAATTTATTTTATGCGTTGTTTTCCTCTGTCCCTATGGCCTTCAATCTGCCCTGTGAGGATCAAATTTGTTTTATGCGTTGTTTTCCTCTGTCCCTATGGCCTTCAATCTGCCCTGTGAGGATCAAATTTATTTTATGCGTTGTTTTCCTCTGTCCCTATGGCCTTCAGTCTGCCCTGTGAGGATCAAATTTGTTTTATGCGTTGTTTTCCTCTTCCCCTATGGCCTTCAATCTGCCCTGTGAGGATCAAATTTATTTTATGCGTTGTTTTCCTCTGTCCCTATGGCCTTCAATCTGCCCTGTGAGGATCAAATTTATTTTATGCTTTGTTTTCTTCTGTCCCTATGGCCTTCAATCTGCCCTGTGAGGATCAAATTTATTTTATGCGTTGTTTTCCTCTTCCCCTATGGCCTTCAATCTGCCCTGTGAGGATCAAATTTATTTTATGCTTTGTTTTCTTCTGTCCCTATGGCCTTCAATCTGCCCTGTGAGGATCAAATTTATTTTATGCTTTGTTTTCTTCTGTCCCTATGGCCTTCAATCTGCCCTGTGAGGATCAAATTTATTTTATGCGTTGTTTTCCTCTGTCCCTATGGCCTTCAATCTGCCCTGTGAGTATCAAATTTATTTTATGCTTTGTTTTCTTCTGTCCCTATGGCCTTCAATCTGCCCTGTGAGGATCAAATTTATTTTATGCGTTGTTTTCCTCTGTCCCTATGGCCTTCAATCTGCCCTGTGAGGATCAAATTTATTTTATGCTTTGTTTTCTTCTGTCCCTATGGCCTTCAATCTGCCCTGTGAGGATCAAATTTATTTTATGCGTTGTTTTCCTCTGTCCCTATGGCCTTCAATCTGCCGTGTGAGGATCAAATTTATTTTATGCTTTGTTTTCCTCTTTCCCTATGGCCTTCAATCTGCCCTGTGAGGATCAAATTTATTTTATGCTTTGTTTTCCTCTTTCCCTATGGCCTTCAATCTGCCCTGTGAGGATCAAATTTATTTTATGCGTTGTTTTCCTCTGTCCCTATGGCCTTCAATCTGCCGTGTGAGGATCAAATTTATTTTATGCGTTGTTTTCCTCTGTCCCTATGGCCTTCAATCTGCCCTGTGAGGATCAAATTTATTTTATGCTTTGTTTTCCTCTTTCCCTATGGCCTTCAATCTGCCCTGTGAGGATCAAATTTATTTTATGCTTTGTTTTCTTCTGTCCCTATGGCCTTCAATCTGCCCTGTGAGGATCAAATTTATTTTATGCGTTGTTTTCCTCTGTCCCTATGGCCTTCAATCTGCACTGTGAGGATCAAATTTATTTTATGCGTTGTTTTCCTCTGTCCCTATGGCCTTCAATCTGCCCTGTGAGGATCAAATTTATTTTATGCGTTGTTTTCCTCTGTCCCTATGGCCTTCAATCTGCCCTGTGAGGATCAAATTTATTTTATGCGTTGTTTTCCTCTGTCCCTATTGCCTTCAATCTGCCCTGTGAGGATCAAATTTATTTTATGCTTTGTTTTCTTCTGTCCCTATGGCCTTCAATCTGCCCTGTGAGGATCAAATTTATTTTATGCGTTGTTTTCCTCTGTCCCTATGGCCTTCAATCTGCCCTGTGAGGATCAAATTTATTTTATGCTTTGTTTTCTTCTGTCCCTATGGCCTTCAATCTGCCCTGTGAGGATCAAATTTATTTTATGCGTTGTTTTCCTCTGTCCCTATGGCCTTCAATCTGCCCTGTGAGGATCAAATTTATTTTATGCTTTGTTTTCTTCTGTCCCTATGGCCTTCAATCTGCCCTGTGAGGATCAAATTTATTTTATGCGTTGTTTTCCTCTGTCCCTATGGCCTTCAATCTGCCCTGTGAGGATCAAATTTATTTTATGCTTTGTTTTCTTCTGTCCCTATGGCCTTCAATCTGCCCTGTGAGGATCAAATTTATTTTATGCGTTGTTTTCCTCTGTCCCTATGGCCTTCAATCTGCCCTGTGAGGATCAAATTTATTTTATGCGTTGTTTTCCTCTGTCCCTATGGCCTTCAATCTGCCCTGTGAGGATCAAATTTATTTTATGCGTTGTTTTCCTCTGTCCCTATGGCCTTCAATCTGCCCTGTGAGGATCAAATTTATTTTATGCGTTGTTTTCTTCTGTCCCTATGGCCTTCAATCTGCCCTGTGAGGATCAAATTTATTTTATGCGTTGTTTTCCTCTGTCCCTATGGCCTTCAATCTGCCCTGTGAGGATCAAATTTATTTTATGTGTTGTTTTCCTCTGTCCCTATGGCCTTCAATCTGCCCTGTGAGGATCAAATTTATTTTATGCGTTGTTTTCCTCTGTCCCTATGGCCTTCAATCTGCCCTGTGAGGATCAAATTTATTTTATGCGTTGTTTTCCTCTGTCCCTATGGCCTTCAATCTGCCCTGTGAGGATCAAATTTATTTTATGCGTTGTTTTCTTCTGTCCCTATGGCCTTCAATCTGCCCTGTGAGGATCAAATTTATTTTATGCGTTGTTTTCCTCTGTCCCTATGGCCTTCAATCTGCCCTGTGAGGATCAAATTTATTTTATGTGTTGTTTTCCTCTGTCCCTATGGCCTTCAATCTGCCCTGTGAGGATCAAATTTATTTTATGCGTTGTTTTCCTCTGTCCCTATGGCCTTCAATCTGCCCTGTGAGGATCAAATTTATTTTATGCGTTGTTTTCCTCTGTCCCTATGGCCTTCAATCTGCCCTGTGAGGATCAAATTTATTTTATGCGTTGTTTTCCTCTGTCCCTATGGCCTTCAATCTGCCCTGTGAGGATCAAATTTATTTTATGCGTTGTTTTCCTCTGTCCCTATGGCCTTCAATCTGCCCTGTGAGGATCAAATTTATTTTATGCGTTGTTTTCCTCTGTCCCTATGGCCTTCAATCTGCCCTGTGAGGATCAAATTTATTTTATGCGTTGTTTTCTTCTGTCCCTATGGCCTTCAATCTGCCCTGTGAGGATCAAATTTATTTTATGCGTTGTTTTCCTCTGTCCCTATGGCCTTCAATCTGCCCTGTGAGGATCAAATTTATTTTATGTGTTGTTTTCCTCTGTCCCTATGGCCTTCAATCTGCCCTGTGAGGATCAAATTTATTTTATGCGTTGTTTTCCTCTGTCCCTATGGCCTTCAATCTGCCCTGTGAGGATCAAATTTATTTTATGCGTTGTTTTCCTCTGTCCCTATGGCCTTCAATCTGCCCTGTGAGGATCAAATTTATTTTATGCGTTGTTTTCTTCTGTCCCTATGGCCTTCAATCTGCCCTGTGAGGATCAAATTTATTTTATGCGTTGTTTTCCTCTGTCCCTATGGCCTTCAATCTGCCCTGTGAGGATCAAATTTATTTTATGCGTTGTTTTCCTCTGTCCCTATGGCCTTCAATCTGCCCTGTGAGGATCAAATTTATTTTATGCTTTGTTTTCTTCTGTCCCTATGGCCTTCAATCTGCCCTGTGAGGATCAAATTTATTTTATGTGTTGTTTTCCTCTGTCCCTATGGCCTTCAATCTGCCCTGTGAGGATCAAATTTATTTTATGTGTTGTTTTCTTCTGTCCCTATGGCCTTCAATCTGCCCTGTGAGGATCAAATTTATTTTATGCTTTGTTTTCTTCTGTCCCTATGGCCTTCAATCTGCCCTGTGAGGATCAAATTTATTTTATGCGTTGTTTTCTTCTGTCCCTATGGCCTTCAATCTGCCCTGTGAGGATCAAATTTATTTTATGCGTTGTTTTCTTCTGTCCCTATGGCCTTCAATCTGCCCTGTGAGGATCAAATTTATTTTATGCTTTGTTTTCTTCTGTCCCTATGGCCTTCAATCTGCCCTGTGAGGATCAAATTTATTTTATGCGTTGTTTTCTTCTGTCCCTATGGCCTTCAATCTGCCCTGTGAGGATCAAATTTATTTTATGCTTTGTTTTCTTCTGTCCCTATGGCCTTCAATCTGCCCTGTGAGGATCAAATTTATTTTATGCGTTGTTTTCCTCTGTCCCTATGGCCTTCAATCTGCCCTGTGAGGATCAAATTTATTTTATGCTTTGTTTTCTTCTGTCCCTATGGCCTTCAATCTGCCCTGTGAGGATCAAATTTATTTTATGCGTTGTTTTCCTCTGTCCCTATGGCCTTCAATCTGCCGTGTGAGGATCAAATTTATTTTATGCGTTGTTTTCCTCTGTCCCTATGGCCTTCAATCTGCCCTGTGAGGATCAAATTTATTTTATGCTTTGTTTTCTTCTGTCCCTATGGCCTTCAATCTGCCCTGTGAGGATCAAATTTATTTTATGCTTTGTTTTCTTCTGTCCCTATGGCCTTCAATCTGCCCTGTGAGTATCAAATTTATTTTATGCTTTGTTTTCTTCTGTCCCTATGGCCTTCAATCTGCCCTGTGAGGATCAAATTTATTTTATGCGTTGTTTTCCTCTGTCCCTATGGCCTTCAATCTCCCCTGTGAGGATCAAATTTATTTTATGCTTTGTTTTCTTCTGTCCCTATGGCCTTCAATCTGCCCTGTGAGGATCAAATTTATTTTATGCGTTGTTTTCCTCTTCCCCTATGGCCTTCAATCTGCCCTGTGAGGATCAAATTTATTTTATGCGTTGTTTTCCTCTGTCCCTATGGCCTTCAATCTGCCCTGTGAGGATCAAATTTGTTTTATGCGTTGTTTTCCTCTGTCCCTATGGCCTTCAATCTGCCCTGTGAGGATCAAATTTATTTTATGCTTTGTTTTCTTCTGTCCCTATGGCCTTCAATCTGCCCTGTGAGGATCAAATTTATTTTATGTGTTGTTTTCCTCTGTCCCTATGGCCTTCAATCTGCCCTGTGAGGATCAAATTTATTTTATGCGTTGTTTTCCTCTGTCCCTATGGCCTTCAATCTGCCCTGTGAGTATCAAATTTATTTTATGCTTTGTTTTCTTCTGTCCCTATGGCCTTCAATCTGCCCTGTGAGGATCAAATTTATTTTATGCGTTGTTTTCCTCTTCCCCTATGGCCTTCAATCTGCCCTGTGAGGATCAAATTTATTTTATGCGTTGTTTTCCTCTGTCCCTATGGCCTTCAATCTGCCCTGTGAGGATCAAATTTGTTTTATGCGTTGTTTTCCTCTGTCCCTATGGCCTTCAATCTGCCCTGTGAGGATCAAATTTATTTTATGCGTTGTTTTCCTCTTTCCCTATGGCCTTCAATCTGCCCTGTGAGGATCAAATTTATTTTATGCGTTGTTTTCCTCTGTCCCTATGGCCTTCAATCTGCCCTGTGAGGATCAAATTTGTTTTATGCGTTGTTTTCCTCTGTCCCTATGGCCTTCAATCTGCCCTGTGAGGATCAAATTTATTTTATGCTTTGTTTTCTTCTGTCCCTATGGCCTTCAATCTGCCCTGTGAGGATCAAATTTATTTTATGCGTTGTTTTCCTCTGTCCCTATGGCCTTCAATCTGCCCTGTGAGGATCAAATTTATTTTATGCTTTGTTTTCTTCTGTCCCTATGGCCTTCAATCTGCCCTGTGAGGATCAAATTTATTTTATGCGTTGTTTTCCTCTGTCCCTATGGCCTTCAATCTGCCCTGTGAGGATCAAATTTATTTTATGCGTTGTTTTCCTCTGTCCCTATGGCCTTCAATCTGCCCTGTGAGGATCAAATTTATTTTATGCTTTGTTTTCTTCTGTCCCTATGGCCTTCAATCTGCCCTGTGAGGATCAAATTTATTTTATGCGTTGTTTTCCTCTGTCCCTATGGCCTTCAATCTGCCCTGTGAGGATCAAATTTATTTTATGCGTTGTTTTCTTCTGTCCCTATGGCCTTCAATCTGCCCTGTCAGGATCAAATTTATTTTATGCGTTGTTTTCTTCTGTCCCTATGGCCTTCAATCTGCCCTGTGAGGATCAAATTTATTTTATGCTTTGTTTTCTTCTGTCCCTATGGCCTTCAATCTGCCCTGTGAGGATCAAATTTATTTTATGCGTTGTTTTCCTCTGTCCCTATGGCCTTCAATCTGCCCTGTGAGGATCAAATTTATTTTATGCTTTGTTTTCTTCTGTCCCTATGGCCTTCAATCTGCCCTGTGAGGATCAAATTTATTTTATGCGTTGTTTTCCTCTGTCCCTATGGCCTTCAATCTGCCGTGTGAGGATCAAATTTATTTTATGCGTTGTTTTCCTCTGTCCCTATGGCCTTCAATCTGCCCTGTGAGGATCAAATTTATTTTATGCTTTGTTTTCTTCTGTCCCTATGGCCTTCAATCTGCCCTGTGAGGATCAAATTTATTTTATGCTTTGTTTTCTTCTGTCCCTATGGCCTTCAATCTGCCCTGTGAGTATCAAATTTATTTTATGCTTTGTTTTCTTCTGTCCCTATGGCCTTCAATCTGCCCTGTGAGGATCAAATTTATTTTATGCGTTGTTTTCCTCTGTCCCTATGGCCTTCAATCTCCCCTGTGAGGATCAAATTTATTTTATGCTTTGTTTTCTTCTGTCCCTATGGCCTTCAATCTGCCCTGTGAGGATCAAATTTATTTTATGTGTTGTTTTCCTCTGTCCCTATGGCCTTCAATCTGCCCTGTGAGGATCAAATTTATTTTATGCGTTGTTTTCCTCTGTCCCTATGGCCTTCAATCTGCCCTGTGAGGATCAAATTTATTTTATGCTTTGTTTTCTTCTGTCCCTATGGCCTTCAATCTGCCCTGTGAGGATAAAATTTATTTTATGCGTTGTTTTCCTCTTCCCCTATGGCCTTCAATCTGCCCTGTGAGGATCAAATTTATTTTATGCGTTGTTTTCCTCTGTCCCTATGGCCTTCAATCTGCCCTGTGAGGATCAAATTTGTTTTATGCGTTGTTTTCCTCTGTCCCTATGGCCTTCAATCTGCCCTGTGAGGATCAAATTTATTTTATGCTTTGTTTTCTTCTGTCCCTATGGCCTTCAATCTGCCCTGTGAGGATCAAATTTATTTTATGTGTTGTTTTCCTCTGTCCCTATGGCCTTCAATCTGCCCTGTGAGGATCAAATTTATTTTATGCGTTGTTTTCCTCTGTCCCTATGGCCTTCAATCTGCCCTGTGAGTATCAAATTTATTTTATGCTTTGTTTTCTTCTGTCCCTATGGCCTTCAATCTGCCCTGTGAGGATCAAATTTATTTTATGCGTTGTTTTCCTCTTCCCCTATGGCCTTCAATCTGCCCTGTGAGGATCAAATTTATTTTATGCGTTGTTTTCCTCTGTCCCTATGGCCTTCAATCTGCCCTGTGAGGATCAAATTTGTTTTATGCGTTGTTTTCCTCTGTCCCTATGGCCTTCAATCTGCCCTGTGAGGATCAAATTTATTTTATGCGTTGTTTTCCTCTTTCCCTATGGCCTTCAATCTGCCCTGTGAGGATCAAATTTATTTTATGCGTTGTTTTCCTCTGTCCCTATGGCCTTCAATCTGCCCTGTGAGGATCAAATTTGTTTTATGCGTTGTTTTCCTCTGTCCCTATGGCCTTCAATCTGCCCTGTGAGGATCAAATTTATTTTATGCTTTGTTTTCTTCTGTCCCTATGGCCTTCAATCTGCCCTGTGAGGATCAAATTTATTTTATGCGTTGTTTTCCTCTGTCCCTATGGCCTTCAATCTGCCCTGTGAGGATCAAATTTATTTTATGCTTTGTTTTCTTCTGTCCCTATGGCCTTCAATCTGCCCTGTGAGGATCAAATTTATTTTATGCGTTGTTTTCCTCTGTCCCTATGGCCTTCAATCTGCCCTGTGAGGATCAAATTTATTTTATGCGTTGTTTTCCTCTGTCCCTATGGCCTTCAATCTGCCCTGTGAGGATCAAATTTATTTTATGCTTTGTTTTCTTCTGTCCCTATGGCCTTCAATCTGCCCTGTGAGGATCAAATTTATTTTATGCGTTGTTTTCCTCTGTCCCTATGGCCTTCAATCTGCCCTGTGAGGATCAAATTTATTTTATGCGTTGTTTTCTTCTGTCCCTATGGCCTTCAATCTGCCCTGTCAGGATCAAATTTATTTTATGCGTTGTTTTCTTCTGTCCCTATGGCCTTCAATCTGCCCTGTGAGGATCAAATTTATTTTATGCGTTGTTTTCCTCTTTCCCTATGGCCTTCAATCTGCCCTGTGAGGATCAAATTTATTTTATGCGTTGTTTTCCTCTGTCCCTATGGCCTTCAATCTGCCCTGTGAGGATCAAATTTGTTTTATGCGTTGTTTTCCTCTGTCCCTATGGCCTTCAATCTGCCCTGTGAGGATCAAATTTATTTTATGCTTTGTTTTCTTCTGTCCCTATGGCCTTCAATCTGCCCTGTGAGGATCAAATTTATTTTATGCGTTGTTTTCCTCTGTCCCTATGGCCTTCAATCTGCCCTGTGAGGATCAAATTTATTTTATGCTTTGTTTTCTTCTGTCCCTATGGCCTTCAATCTGCCCTGTGAGGATCAAATTTATTTTATGCGTTGTTTTCCTCTGTCCCTATGGCCTTCAATCTGCCCTGTGAGGATCAAATTTATTTTATGCGTTGTTTTCCTCTGTCCCTATGGCCTTCAATCTGCCCTGTGAGGATCAAATTTATTTTATGCTTTGTTTTCTTCTGTCCCTATGGCCTTCAATCTGCCCTGTGAGGATCAAATTTATTTTATGCGTTGTTTTCCTCTGTCCCTATGGCCTTCAATCTGCCCTGTGAGGATCAAATTTATTTTATGCGTTGTTTTCCTCTGTCCCTATGGCCTTCAATCTGCCCTGTGAGGATCAAATTTATTTTATCCTTTGTTTTCTTCTGTCCCTATGGCCTTCAATCTGCCCTGTGAGGATCAAATTTATTTTATGCGTTGTTTTCCTCTGTCCCTATGGCCTTCAATCTGCCCTGTGAGGATCAAATTTATTTTATGTGTTGTTTTCCTCTGTCCCTATGGCCTTCAATCTGCCCTGTGAGGATCAAATTTATTTTATGCTTTGTTTTCTTCTGTCCCTATCGCCTTCAATCTGCCCTCTGAGGATCAAATTTATTTTATGCGTTGTTTTCCTCTGTCCCTATGGCCTTCAATCTGCCCTGTGAGGATCAAATTTATTTTATGCGTTGTTTTCCTCTGTCCCTATGGCCTTCAATCTGCCCTGTGAGGATCAAATTTATTTTATGCGTTGTTTTCCTCTGTCCCTATGGCCTTCAATCTGCCCTGTGAGGATCAAATTTATTTTATCCTTTGTTTTCTTCTGTCCCTATGGCCTTCAATCTGCCCTGTGAGGATCAAATTTATTTTATGCGTTGTTTTCCTCTGTCCCTATGGCCTTCAATCTGCCCTGTGAGGATCAAATTTATTTTATGTGTTGTTTTCCTCTGTCCCTATGGCCTTCAATCTGCCCTGTGAGGATCAAATTTATTTTATG
Organism: Acanthosepion esculentum; assembly: GCA_964036315.1. Lineage (NCBI taxonomy): Eukaryota > Metazoa > Mollusca > Cephalopoda > Sepiida > Sepiidae > Acanthosepion > Acanthosepion esculentum. The sequence goes on along the minus strand of OZ038500.1, from coordinate 7,543,297 downwards.
CTTTGTTTTCTTCTGTCCCTATCGCCTTCAATCTGCCCTCTGAGGATCAAATTTATTTTATGCGTTGTTTTCCTCTGTCCCTATGGCCTTCAATCTGCCCTGTGAGGATCAAATTTATTTTATGCTTTGTTTTCTTCTGTCCCTATGGCCTTCAATCTGCCCTGTGAGGATCAAATTTATTTTATGCGTTGTTTTCCTCTGTCCCTATGGCCTTCAATCTGCCCTGTGAGGATCAAATTTGTTTTATGCGTTGTTTTCCTCTGTCCCTATGGCCTTCAATCTGCCCTGTGAGGATCAAATTTATTTTATGCGTTGTTTTCCTCTGTCCCTATGGCCTTCAGTCTGCCCTGTGAGGATCAAATTTGTTTTATGCGTTGTTTTCCTCTTCCCCTATGGCCTTCAATCTGCCCTGTGAGGATCAAATTTATTTTATGCGTTGTTTTCCTCTGTCCCTATGGCCTTCAATCTGCCCTGTGAGGATCAAATTTATTTTATGCTTTGTTTTCTTCTGTCCCTATGGCCTTCAATCTGCCCTGTGAGGATCAAATTTATTTTATGCGTTGTTTTCCTCTTCCCCTATGGCCTTCAATCTGCCCTGTGAGGATCAAATTTATTTTATGCTTTGTTTTCTTCTGTCCCTATGGCCTTCAATCTGCCCTGTGAGGATCAAATTTATTTTATGCTTTGTTTTCTTCTGTCCCTATGGCCTTCAATCTGCCCTGTGAGGATCAAATTTATTTTATGCGTTGTTTTCCTCTGTCCCTATGGCCTTCAATCTGCCCTGTGAGTATCAAATTTATTTTATGCTTTGTTTTCTTCTGTCCCTATGGCCTTCAATCTGCCCTGTGAGGATCAAATTTATTTTATGCGTTGTTTTCCTCTGTCCCTATGGCCTTCAATCTGCCCTGTGAGGATCAAATTTATTTTATGCTTTGTTTTCTTCTGTCCCTATGGCCTTCAATCTGCCCTGTGAGGATCAAATTTATTTTATGCGTTGTTTTCCTCTGTCCCTATGGCCTTCAATCTGCCCTGTGAGGATCAAATTTATTTTATGCGTTGTTTTCCTCTGTCCCTATGGCCTTCAATCTGCCCTGTGAGGATCAAATTTATTTTATGCGTTGTTTTCCTCTGTCCCTATGGCCTTCAATCTGCCCTGTGAGGATCAAATTTATTTTATGCTTTGTTTTCTTCTGTCCCTATGGCCTTCAATCTGCCCTGTGAGGATCAAATTTATTTTATGCGTTGTTTTCCTCTTCCCCTATGGCCTTCAATCTGCCCTGTGAGGATCAAATTTATTTTATGCTTTGTTTTCTTCTGTCCCTATGGCCTTCAATCTGCCCTGTGAGGATCAAATTTATTTTATGCTTTGTTTTCTTCTGTCCCTATGGCCTTCAATCTGCCCTGTGAGGATCAAATTTATTTTATGCGTTGTTTTCCTGTTTCCCTATGGCCTTCAATCTGCCCTGTGAGGATCAAATTTATTTTATGCGTTGTTTTCCTCTGTCCCTATGGCCTTCAATCTGCCCTGTGAGGATCAAATTTATTTTATGCGTTGTTTTCCTCTGTCCCTATGGCCTTCAATCTGCCCTGTGAGGATCAAATTTATTTTATGCTTTGTTTTCTTCTGTCCCTATGGCCTTCAATCTGCCCTGTGAGGATCAAATTTATTTTATGCGTTGTTTTCCTCTGTCCCTATGGCCTTCAATCTGCCCTGTGAGGATCAAATTTATTTTATGCGTTGTTTTCCTCTGTCCCTATGGCCTTCAATCTGCCCTGTGAGGATCCAATTTATTTTATGCGTTGTTTTCCTCTTTCCCTATGGCTTTCAATCTGCCCTGTGAGGATCAAATTTATTTTATGCGTTGTTTTCCTCTGTCCCTATGGCCTTCAATCTGCCCTGTGAGTATCAAATTTATTTTATGCTTTGTTTTCTTCTGTCCCTATGGCCTTCAATCTGCCCTGTGAGGATCAAATTTATTTTATGCGTTGTTTTCCTCTGTCCCTATGGCCTTCAATCTGCCCTGTGAGGATCAAATTTATTTTATGCTTTGTTTTCTTCTTTCCCTATGGCCTTCAATCTGCCCTGTGAGGATCAAATTTATTTTATGCGTTGTTTTCCTCTGTCCCTATGGCCTTCAATCTGCCCTGTGAGGATCAAATTTATTTTATGCGTTGTTTTCCTCTGTCCCTATGGCCTTCAATCTGCCCTGTGAGGATCAAATTTATTTTATGCTTTGTTTTCTTCTGTCCCTATGGCCTTCAATCTGCCCTGTGAGGATCAAATTTATTTTATGCGTTGTTTTCCTCTGTCCCTATGGCCTTCAATCTGCCCTGTGAGGATCAAATTTATTTTATGCTTTGTTTTCTTCTGTCCCTATGGCCTTCAATCTGCCCTGTGAGGATCAAATTTATTTTATGCGTTGTTTTCCTCTTCCCCTATGGCCTTCAATCTGCCCTGTGAGGATCAAATTTATTTTATGCTTTGTTTTCTTCTGTCCCTATGGCCTTCAATCTGCCCTGTGAGGATCAAATTTATTTTATGCTTTGTTTTCTTCTGTCCCTATGGCCTTCAATCTCCCCTGTGAGGATCAAATTTATTTTATGCGTTGTTTTCCTCTTCCCCTATGGCCTTCAATCTGCCCTGTGAGGATCAAATTTATTTTATGCTTTGTTTTCTTCTGTCCCTATGGCCTTCAATCTGCCCTGTGAGGATCAAATTTATTTTATGCGTTGTTTTCCTCTGTCCCTATGGCCTTCAATCTGCCCTGTGAGGATCAAATTTATTTTATGCTTTGTTTTCTTCTGTCCCTATGGCCTTCAATCTGCCCTGTGAGGATCAAATTTATTTTATGCGTTGTTTTCCTCTGTCCCTATGGCCTTCAATCTGCCCTGTGAGTATCAAATTTATTTTATGCTTTGTTTTCTTCTGTCCCTATGGCCTTCAATCTGCCCTGTGAGGATCAAATTTATTTTATGCTTTGTTTTCTTCTGTCCCTATGGCCTTCAATCTGCCCTGTGAGGATCAAATTTATTTTATGCGTTGTTTTCCTCTGTCCCTATGGCCTTCAATCTGCCCTGTGAGGATCAAATTTATTTTATGCTTTGTTTTCTTCTGTCCCTATGGCCTTCAATCTGCCCTGTGAGGATCAAATTTATTTTATGCGTTGTTTTCCTCTGTCCCTATGGCCTTCAATCTGCCCTGTGAGTATCAAATTTATTTTATGCTTTGTTTTCTTCTGTCCCTATGGCCTTCAATCTGCCCTGTGAGGATCAAATTTATTTTATGCGTTGTTTTCCTCTGTCCCTATGGCCTTCAATCTGCCCTGTGAGTATCAAATTTATTTTATGCTTTGTTTTCTTCTGTCCCTATGGCCTTCAATCTGCCCTGTGAGGATCAAATTTATTTTATGCGTTGTTTTCCTCTGTCCCTATGGCCTTCAATCTGCCCTGTGAGTATCAAATTTATTTTATGCTTTGTTTTCTTCTGTCCCTATGGCCTTCAATCTGCCCTGTGAGGATCAAATTTATTTTATGCTTTGTTTTCTTCTGTCCCTATGGCCTTCAATCTGCCCTGTGAGGATCAAATTTATTTTATGCGTTGTTTTCCTCTGTCCCTATGGCCTTCAATCTGCCCTGTGAGGATCAAATTTATTTTATGCTTTGTTTTCTTCTGTCCCTATGGCCTTCAATCTGCCCTGTGAGGATCAAATTTATTTTATGCGTTGTTTTCCTCTGTCCCTATGGCCTTCAATCTGCCCTGTGAGGATCAAATTTATTTTATGCGTTGTTTTCCTCTGTCCCTATGGCCTTCAATCTGCCCTGTGAGGATCAAATTTATTTTATGCGTTGTTTTCCTCTGTCCCTATGGCCTTCAATCTGCCCTGTGAGGATCAAATTTATTTTATGCTTTGTTTTCTTCTGTCCCTATGGCCTTCAATCTGCCCTGTGAGGATCAAATTTATTTTATGCGTTGTTTTCCTCTGTCCCTATGGCCTTCAATCTGCCCTGTGAGGATCAAATTTATTTTATGCTTTGTTTTCTTCTGTCCCTATGGCCTTCAATCTGCCCTGTGAGGATCAAATTTATTTTATGCGTTGTTTTCCTCTGTCCCTATGGCCTTCAATCTGCCCTGTGAGTATCAAATTTATTTTATGCTTTGTTTTCTTCTGTCCCTATGGCCTTCAATCTGCCCTGTGAGGATCAAATTTATTTTATGCGTTGTTTTCCTCTGTCCCTATGGCCTTCAATCTGCCCTGTGAGGATCAAATTTATTTTATGCTTTGTTTTCTTCTGTCCCTATGGCCTTCAATCTGCCCTGTGAGGATCAAATTTATTTTATGCGTTGTTTTCCTCTGTCCCTATGGCCTTCAATCTGCCCTGTGAGGATCAAATTTATTTTATGCGTTGTTTTCCTCTGTCCCTATGGCCTTCAATCTGCCCTGTGAGGATCAAATTTATTTTATGCGTTGTTTTCCTCTTCCCCTATGGCCTTCAATCTGCCCTGTGAGGATCAAATTTATTTTATGCTTTGTTTTCTTCTGTCCCTATGGCCTTCAATCTGCCCTGTGAGGATCAAATTTATTTTATGCGTTGTTTTCCTCTTCCCCTATGGCCTTCAATCTGCCCTGTGAGGATCAAATTTATTTTATGCTTTGTTTTCTTCTGTCCCTATGGCCTTCAATCTGCCCTGTGAGGATCAAATTTATTTTATGCGTTGTTTTCCTCTGTCCCTATGGCCTTCAATCTGCCCTGTGAGGATCAAATTTATTTTATGCGTTGTTTTCCTCTGTCCCTATGGCCTTCAATCTGCCCTGTGAGGATCAAATTTATTTTATGCGTTGTTTTCCTCTGTCCCTATGGCCTTCAATCTGCCCTGTGAGGATCAAATTTATTTTATGCGTTGTTTTCCTCTGTCCCTATGGCCTTCAATCTGCCCTGTGAGGATCAAATTTATTTTATGCTTTGTTTTCTTCTGTCCCTATGGCCTTCAATCTGCCCTGTGAGGATCAAATTTATTTTATGCGTTGTTTTCCTCTGTCCCTATGGCCTTCAATCTGCCCTGTGAGGATCAAATTTATTTTATGCTTTGTTTTCTTCTGTCCCTATGGCCTTCAATCTGCCCTGTGAGGATCAAATTTATTTTATGCGTTGTTTTCCTCTGTCCCTATGGCCTTCAATCTGCCGTGTGAGGATCAAATTTATTTTATGCGTTGTTTTCCTCTGTCCCTATGGCCTTCAATCTGCCCTGTGAGGATCAAATTTGTTTTATGCGTTGTTTTCCTCTGTCCCTATGGCCTTCAATCTGCCCTGTGAGTATCAAATTTATTTTATGCTTTGTTTTCTTCTGTCCCTATGGCCTTCAATCTGCCCTGTGAGGATCAAATTTGTTTTATGCGTTGTTTTCTTCTGTCCCTATGGCCTTCAATCTGCCCTGTGAGGATCAAATTTATTTTATGCTTTGTTTTCTTCTGTCCCTATGGCCTTCAATCTGCCCTGTGAGTATCAAATTTATTTTATGCGTTGTTTTCTTCTGTCCCTATGGCCTTCAATCTGCCCTGTGAGTATCAAATTTATTTTATGCTTTGTTTTCTTCTGTCCCTATGGCCTTCAATCTGCCCTGTGAGGATCAAATTTGTTTTATGCGTTGTTTTCTTCTGTCCCTATGGCCTTCAATCTGCCCTGTGAGTATCAAATTTATTTTATGCTTTGTTTTCTTCTGTCCCTATGGCCTTCAATCTGCCCTGTGAGGATCAAATTTATTTTATGCGTTGTTTTCCTCTGTCCCTATGGCCTTCAATCTCCCCTGTGAGGATCAAATTTATTTTATGCTTTGTTTTCTTCTGTCCCTATGGCCTTCAATCTGCCCTGTGTGGATCAAATTTATTTTATGTGTTGTTTTCCTCTGTCCCTATGGCCTTCAATCTGCCCTGTGAGGATCAAATTTATTTTATGCGTTGTTTTCCTCTGTCCCTATGGCCTTCAATCTGCCCTGTGAGTATCAAATTTATTTTATGCTTTGTTTTCTTCTGTCCCTATGGCCTTCAATCTGCCCTGTGAGGATCAAATTTATTTTATGCGTTGTTTTCCTCTTCCCCTATGGCCTTCAATCTGCCCTGTGAGGATCAAATTTATTTTATGCGTTGTTTTCCTCTGTCCCTATGGCCTTCAATCTGCCCTGTGAGGATCAAATTTGTTTTATGCGTTGTTTTCCTCTGTCCCTATGGCCTTCAATCTGCCCTGTGAGGATCAAATTTATTTTATGCGTTGTTTTCCTCTTTCCCTATGGCCTTCAATCTGCCCTGTGAGGATCAAATTTATTTTATGCGTTGTTTTCCTCTGTCCCTATGGCCTTCAATCTGCCCTGTGAGGATCAAATTTATTTTATGCTTTGTTTTCTTCTGTCCCTATGGCCTTCAATCTGCCCTGTGAGGATCAAATTTATTTTATGCGTTGTTTTCCTCTGTCCCTATGGCCTTCAATCTGCCCTGTGAGGATCAAATTTGTTTTATGCGTTGTTTTCCTCTGTCCCTATGGCCTTCAAGCTGCCCTGTGAGGATCAAATTTATTTTATGCGTTGTTTTCCTCTGTCCCTATGGCCTTCAATCTGCCCTGTGAGGATCAAATTTGTTTTATGCGTTGTTTTCCTCTGTCCCTATGGCCTTCAATCTGCCCTGTGAGTATCAAATTTATTTTATGCTTTGTTTTCTTCTGTCCCTATGGCCTTCAATCTGCCCTGTGAGGATCAAATTTATTTTATGCGTTGTTTTCCTCTTCCCCTATGGCCTTCAATCTGCCCTGTGAGGATCAAATTTATTTTATGCGTTGTTTTCCTCTGTCCCTATGGCCTTCAATCTGCCCTGTGAGGATCAAATTTGTTTTATGCGTTGTTTTCCTCTGTCCCTATGGCCTTCAATCTGCCCTGTGAGGATCAAATTTATTTTATGCGTTGTTTTCCTCTGTCCCTATGGCCTTCAATCTGCCCTGTGAGGATCAAATTTATTTTATGCGTTGTTTTCCTCTTTCCCTATGGCCTTCAATCTGCCCTGTGAGGATCAAATTTATTTTATGCGTTGTTTTCCTCTGTCCCTATGGCCTTCAATCTGCCCTGTGAGGATCAAATTTATTTTATGCGTTGTTTTCCTCTGTCCCTATGGCCTTCAATCTGCCCTGTGAGTATCAAATTTATTTTATGCGTTGTTTTCTTCTGTCCCTATGGCCTTCAATCTGCCCTGTGAGGATCAAATTTATTTTATGCTTTGTTTTCTTCTGTCCCTATGGCCTTCAATCTGCCCTGTGAGGATCAAATTTATTTTATGCGTTGTTTTCCTCTGTCCCTATGGCCTTCAATCTGCCCTGTGAGGATCAAATTTATTTTATGCGTTGTTTTCCTCTGTCCCTATGGCCTTCAATCTGCCCTGTGAGGATCAAATTTATTTTATGCGTTGTTTTCCTCTGTCCCTATGGCCTTCAATCTGCCCTGTGAGGATCAAATTTGTTTTATGCGTTGTTTTCCTCTGTCCCTATGGCCTTCAATCTGCCCTGTGAGTATCAAATTTATTTTATGCTTTGTTTTCTTCTGTCCCTATGGCCTTCAATCTGCCCTGTGAGGATCAAATTTATTTTATGCGTTGTTTTCCTCTTCCCCTATGGCCTTCAATCTGCCCTGTGAGGATCAAATTTATTTTATGCGTTGTTTTCCTCTTTCCCTATGGCCTTCAATCTGCCCTGTGAGGATCAAATTTATTTTATGCGTTGTTTTCTTCTGTCCCTATGGCCTTCAATCTGCCCTGTGAGGATCAAATTTATTTTATGCGTTGTTTTCCTCTGTCCCTATGGCCTTCAATCTGCCCTGTGAGTATCAAATTTATTTTATGCTTTGTTTTCTTCTGTCCCTATGGCCTTCAATCTGCCCTGTGAGGATCAAATTTATTTTATGCGTTGTTTTCCTCTTCCCCTATGGCCTTCAATCTGCCCTGTGAGGATCAAATTTATTTTATGCGTTGTTTTCCTCTTTCCCTATGGCCTTCAATCTGCCCTGTGAGGATCAAATTTATTTTATGCGTTGTTTTCTTCTGTCCCTATGGCCTTCAATCTGCCCTGTGAGGATCAAATTTATTTTATGCGTTGTTTTCCTCTGTCCCTATGGCCTTCAATCTGCCCTGTGAGGATCAAATTTATTTTATGCTTTGTTTTCTTCTGTCCCTATGGCCTTCAATCTGCCCTGTGAGGATCAAATTTATTTTATGCGTTGTTTTCCTCTGTCCCTATGGCCTTCAATCTGCCCTGTGAGGATCAAATTTATTTTATGCTTTGTTTTCTTCTGTCCCTATGGCCTTCAATCTGCCCTGTGAGGATCAAATTTATTTTATGCGTTGTTTTCCTCTGTCCCTATGGCCTTCAATCTGCCCTGTGAGGATCAAATTTGTTTTATGCGTTGTTTTCCTCTGTCCCTATGGCCTTCAATCTGCCCTGTGAGGATCAAATTTATTTTATGCGTTGTTTTCCTCTGTCCCTATGGCCTTCAATCTGCCCTGTGAGGATCAAATTTGTTTTATGCGTTGTTTTCCTCTGTCCCTATGGCCTTCAATCTGCCCTGTGAGTATCAAATTTATTTTATGCTTTGTTTTCTTCTGTCCCTATGGCCTTCAATCTGCCCTGTGAGGATCAAATTTATTTTATGCGTTGTTTTCCTCTTCCCCTATGGCCTTCAATCTGCCCTGTGAGGATCAAATTTATTTTATGCGTTGTTTTCCTCTGTCCCTATGGCCTTCAATCTGCCCTGTGAGGATCAAATTTGTTTTATGCGTTGTTTTCCTCTGTCCCTATGGCCTTCAATCTGCCCTGTGAGGATCAAATTTATTTTATGCGTTGTTTTCCTCTTTCCCTATGGCCTTCAATCTGCCCTGTGAGGATCAAATTTATTTTATGCTTTGTTTTCTTCTGTCCCTATGGCCTTCAATCTGCCCTGTGAGGATCAAATTTATTTTATGCGTTGTTTTCCTCTGTCCCTATGGCCTTCAATCTGCCCTGTGAGGATCAAATTTATTTTATGCTTTGTTTTCTTCTGTCCCTATGGCCTTCAATCTGCCCTGTGAGGATCAAATTTATTTTATGCGTTGTTTTCCTCTGTCCCTATGGCCTTCAATCTGCCCTGTGAGGATCAAATTTATTTTATGCTTTGTTTTCTTCTGTCCCTATGGCCTTCAATCTGCCCTGTGAGGATCAAATTTATTTTATGCGTTGTTTTCCTCTGTCCCTATGGCCTTCAATCTGCCCTGTGAGGATCAAATTTGTTTTATGCGTTGTTTTCCTCTGTCCCTATGGCCTTCAAGCTGCCCTGTGAGGATCAAATTTATTTTATGCGTTGTTTTCCTCTGTCCCTATGGCCTTCAATCTGCCCTGTGAGGATCAAATTTGTTTTATGCGTTGTTTTCCTCTGTCCCTATGGCCTTCAATCTGCCCTGTGAGGATCAAATTTATTTTATGCGTTGTTTTCCTCTGTCCCTATGGCCTTCAATCTGCCCTGTGAGGATCAAATTTATTTTATGCTTTGTTTTCTTCTGTCCCTATGGCCTTCAATCTGCCCTGTGAGGATCAAATTTATTTTATGCGTTGTTTTCCTCTGTCCCTATGGCCTTCAATCTGCCCTGTGAGGATCAAATTTATTTTATGCTTTGTTTTCTTCTGTCCCTATGGCCTTCAATCTGCCCTGTGAGGATCAAATTTATTTTATGCGTTGTTTTCCTCTGTCCCTATGACCTTCAATCTGCCCTGTGAGGATCAAATTTATTTTATGCGTTGTTTTCCTCTGTCCCTATGGCCTTCAATCTGCCCTGTGAGTATCAAATTTATTTTATGCTTTGTTTTCTTCTGTCCCTATGGCCTTCAATCTGCCCTGTGAGGATCTAATTTATTTTATGCGTTGTTTTTCTCTTCCCCTATGGCCTTCAATCTGCCCTGTGAGGATCAAATTTATTTTATGCTTTGTTTTCTTCTGTCCCTATGGCCTTCAATCTGCCCTGTGAGGATCAAATTTATTTTATGCTTTGTTTTCTTCTGTCCCTATGGCCTTCAATCTGCCCTGTGATGATCAAATTTATTTTATGCGTTGTTTTCCTCTGTCCCTATGGCCTTCAATCTGCCCTGTGAGGATCAAATTTATTTTATGCGTTGTTTTCTTCTGTCCCTATGGCCTTCAATCTGCCCTGTGAGGATCAAATTTATTTTATGCGTTGTTTTCCTCTGTCCCTATGGCCTTCAATCTGCCCTGTGAGGATCAAATTTATTTTATCCTTTGTTTTCCTCTGTCCCTATGGCCTTCAATCTGCCCTGTGAGGATCAAATTTATTTTATCCTTTGTTTTCCTCTGTCCCTATGGCCTTCAATCTGCCCTGTGAGGATCAAATTTATTTTATCCTTTGTTTTCCTCTGTCCCTATGGCCTTCAATCTGCCCTGTGAGGATCAAATTTATTTTATCCTTTGTTTTCCTCTGTCCCTATGGCCTTCAATCTGCCCTGTGAGGATCAAATTTATTTTATGCGTTGTTTTCCTCTTCCCCTATGGCCTTCAATCTGCCCTGTGAGGATCAAATTTATTTTATGCGTTGTTTTCCTCTGTCCCTATGGCCTTCAATCTGCCCTGTGAGGATCAAATTTATTTTATCCTTTGTTTTCCTCTGTCCCTATGGCCTTCAATCTGCCCTGTGAGGATCAAATTTATTTTATGCTTTGTTTTCTTCTGTCCCTATGGCCTTCAATCTGCCCTGTGAGGATCAAATTTATTTTATGCGTTGTTTTCCTCTGTCCCTATGGCCTTCAATCTGCCCTGTGAGGATCAAATTTATTTTATGCTTTGTTTTCTTCTGTCCCTATGGCCTTCAATCTGCCCTGTGAGGATCAAATTTATTTTATGCTTTGTTTTCTTCTGTCCCTATGGCCTTCAAGTTGCCCCGTGAGGATGAAATTTATTTTGTGCGTTCTTTTCCTCTGTCCCTATGGCCTTCAATCTGCCCTGTGAGGATCAAATTTATTTTATGCGTTGTTTTCCTCTGTCCCTATGGCCTTCAATCTGCCCTGTGAGTATCAAATTTATTTTATGCTTTGTTTTCTTCTGTCCCTATGGCCTTCAAGTTGCCCCGTGAGGATGAAATTTATTTTGTGCGTTCTTTTCCTCTGTCCCTATGGCCTTCAATCTGCCCTGTGAGGATCAAATTTATTTTATGCGTTGTTTTCCTCTGTCCCTATGGCCTTCAATCTGCCCTGTGAGTATCAAATTTATTTTATGCGTTGTTTTCCTCTGTCCCTATGGCCTTCAATCTGCCCTGTGAGGATCAAATTTATTTTATGCTTTGTTTTCTTCTGTCCCTATGGCCTTCAATCTGCCCTGTGAGGATCAAATTTATTTTATGCGTTGTTTTCCTCTGTCCCTATGGCCTTCAATCTGCCCTGTGAGGATCAAATTTATTTTATGCTTTGTTTTCTTCTGTCCCTATGGCCTTCAATTTGCCCTGTGAGGATCAAATTTATTTTATGCGTTGTTTTCCTCTGTCCCTATGGCCTTCAATCTGCCCTGTGAGGATCAAATTTATTTTATGCGTTGTTTTCCTCTGTCCCTATGGCCTTCAATCTGCCCTGTGAGGATCAAATTTATTTTATGCTTTGTTTTCTTCTGTCCCTATGGCCTTCAAGTTGCCCCGTGAGGATGAAATTTATTTTGTGCGTTCTTTTCCTCTGTCCCTATGGCCTTCAATCTGCCCTGTGAGGATCAAATTTATTTTATGCGTTGTTTTCCTCTGTCCCTATGGCCTTCAATCTGCCCTGTGAGGATCAAATTTATTTTATGCTTTGTTTTCTTCTGTCCCTATGGCCTTCAATCTGCCCTGTGAGGATCAAATTTATTTTATGCTTTGTTTTCTTCTGTCCCTATGGCCTTCAATTTGCCCTGTGAGGATCAAATTTATTTTATGCGTTGTTTTCCTCTGTCCCTATGGCCTTCAATCTGCCCTGTGAGGATCAAATTTATTTTATGCTTTGTTTTCTTCTGTCCCTATGGCCTTCAATCTGCCCTGTGAGGATCAAATTTATTTTATGTGTTGTTTTCCTCTGTCCCTATGGCCTTCAATCTGCCCTGTGAGGATCAAATTTATTTTATGCTTTGTTTTCTTCTGTCCCTATGGCCTTCAATCTGCCCTGTGAGCATCAAATTTATTTTATGCGTTGTTTTCCTCTTTCCCTATGGCCTTCAATCTGCCCTGTGAGGATCAAATTTGTTTTATGCGTTGTTTTCTTCTGTCCCTATGGCCTTCAATCTGCCCTGTGAGGATCAAATTTATTTTATGCGTTGTTTTCCTCTTTCCCTATGGCCTTCAATCTGCCCTGTGAGGATCAAATTTGTTTTATGCGTTGTTTTCCTCTGTCCCTATGGCCTTCAATTTGCCCCATGAGGATGAAATTTATTTTATGCGTTGTTTTCCTCTTTCCCTATGGCCTTCAATCTGCCCTGTGAGGATCAAATTTATTTTATGCTATGTTTTCTTCTGTCCCTATGGCCTTCAATCTGCACTGTGAGGATCAAATTTATTTTATGCGTTGTTTTCCTCTGTCCCTATGGCCTTCAATCTGCCCTGTGAGGATCAAATTTATTTTATGCTTTGTTTTCTTCTGTCCCTATGGCCTTCAATCTGCCCTGTGAGGATCAAATTTATTTTATGCTTTGTTTTCTTCTGTCCCTATGGCCTTCAATCTGCCCTGTGAGGATCAAATTTATTTTATGCTTTGTTTTCCTGTTTCCCTATGGCCTTCAATCTGCCCTGTGAGGATCAAATTTATTTTATGCGTTGTTTTCCTCTGTCCCTATGGCCTTCAATCTGCCCTGTGAGGATCAAATTTATTTTATGCGTTGTTTTCCTCTGTCCCTATGGCCTTCAAGTTGCCCCATGAGGATGAAATTTATTTCATGCGTTGTTTTCCTCTGTCCCTATGGCCTTCAATCTGCCCTGTGAGGATCAAATTTATTTTATGCTTTGTTTTCTTCTGTCCCTATGGCCTTCAATCTGCCCTGTGAGGATCAAATTTATTTTATGCGTTGTTTTCCTCTGTCCCTATGGCCTTCAAGTTGCCCCATGAGGATGAAATTTATTTTGTGCGTTCTTTTCCTCTGTCCCTATGGCCTTCAATCTGCCCTGTGAGGATCAAATTTATTTTTTGTTTTGTTTTCTTCTGTCCCTATGGCCTTCAATCTGCCCTGTGAGGATCAAATTTATTTTATGCTTTGTTTTCCTCTTTCCCTATGGCCTTCAATCTGCCCTGTGAGGATCAAATTTCTTTTATGCGTTGTTTTCCTCTGTCCCTATGGCCTTCAATCTGCCCTGTGAGGATCAAATTTATTTTTTGTTTTGTTTTCTTCTGTCCCTATGGCCTTCAATCTGCCCTGTGAGGATCAAATTTATTTTATGCTTTGTTTTCCTCTTTCCCTATGGCCTTCAATCTGCCCTGTGAGGATCAAATTTATTTTATGCGTTGTTTTCCTCTGTCCCTATGGCCTTCAATCTGCCCTGTGAGGATCAAATTTATTTTATGCTTTGTTTTCCTCTGTCCCTATGGCCTTCAATCTGCCCTGTGAGGATCAAATTTGTTTTATGCGTTGTTTTCCTCTGTCCCTATGGCCTTCAATCTGCCCTGTGAGGATCAAATTTATTTTATGCGTTGTTTTCCTCTGTCCCTATGGCCTTCAATCTGCCCTGTGAGGATCAAATTTATTTTATGCTTTGTTTTCTTCTGTCCCTATGGCCTTCAATCTGCCCTGTGAGGATCAAATTTGTTTTATGCGTTGTTTTCCTCTGTCCCTATGGCCTTCAATCTGCCCTGTGAGGATCAAATTTGTTTTATGCGTTGTTTTCCTCTGTCCCTATGGCCTTCAATTTGCCCCATGAGGATGAAATTTATTTTATGCATTGTTTTCCTCTTTCCCTATGGCCTTCAATCTGCCCTGTGAGGATCAAATTTATTTTATGCTTTGTTTTCCTCTTTCCCTATGGCCTTCAATCTGCCCTGTGAGGATCAAATTTCTTTTATGCGTTGTTTTCCTCTGTCCCTATGGCCTTCAATCTGCCCTGTGAGGATCAAATTTATTTTTTGTTTTGTTTTCTTCTGTCCCTATGGCCTTCAATCTGCCCTGTGAGGATCAAATTTATTTTATGCTTTGTTTTCCTCTTTCCCTATGGCCTTCAATCTGCCCTGTGAGGATCAAATTTATTTTATGCGTTGTTTTCCTCTGTCCCTATGGCCTTCAATCTGCCCTGTGAGGATCAAATTTATTTTATGCTTTGTTTTCCTCTGTCCCTATGGCCTTCAATCTGCCCTGTGAGGATCAAATTTGTTTTATGCGTTGTTTTCCTCTGTCCCTATGGCCTTCAATCTGCCCTGTGAGGATCAAATTTATTTTATGCGTTGTTTTCCTCTGTCCCTATGGCCTTCAATCTGCCCTGTGAGGATCAAATTTATTTTATGCTTTGTTTTCTTCTGTCCCTATGGCCTTCAATCTGCCCTGTGAGGATCAAATTTGTTTTATGCGTTGTTTTCCTCTGTCCCTATGGCCTTCAATCTGCCCTGTGAGGATCAAATTTGTTTTATGCGTTGTTTTCCTCTGTCCCTATGGCCTTCAATCTGCCCTGTGAGGATCAAATTTGTTTTATGCGTTGTTTTCCTCTGTCCCTATGGCCTTCAATCTGCCCTGTGAGGATCAAATTTATTTTATGCGTTGTTTTCCTCTGTCCCTATGGCCTTCAATCTGCCCTGTGAGGATCAAATTTATTTTATGCTTTGTTTTCTTCTGTCCCTATGGCCTTCAATCTGCCCTGTGAGGATCAAATTTATTTTATGCTTTGTTTTCTTCTGTCCCTATGGCCTTCAATCTGCCCTGTGAGGATCAAATTTATTTTATGCTTTGTTTTCCTGTTTCCCTATGGCCTTCAATCTGCCCTGTGAGGATCAAATTTATTTTATGCGTTGTTTTCCTCTGTCCCTATGGCCTTCAATCTGCCCTGTGAGGATCAAATTTATTTTATGCGTTGTTTTCCTCTGTCCCTATGGCCTTCAAGTTGCCCCATGAGGATGAAATTTATTTCATGCGTTGTTTTCCTCTGTCCCTATGGCCTTCAATCTGCCCTGTGAGGATCAAATTTATTTTATGCTTTGTTTTCTTCTGTCCCTATGGCCTTCAATCTGCCCTGTGAGGATCAAATTTATTTTATGCTTTGTTTTCCTCTTTCCCTATGGCCTTCAATCTGCCCTGTGAGGATCAAATTTCTTTTATGCGTTGTTTTCCTCTGTCCCTATGGCCTTCAATCTGCCCTGTGAGGATCAAATTTATTTTTTGTTTTGTTTTCTTCTGTCCCTATGGCCTTCAATCTGCCCTGTGAGGATCAAATTTATTTTATGCTTTGTTTTCCTCTTTCCCTATGGCCTTCAATCTGCCCTGTGAGGATCAAATTTATTTTATGCGTTGTTTTCCTCTGTCCCTATGGCCTTCAATCTGCCCTGTGAGGATCAAATTTATTTTATGCTTTGTTTTCCTCTGTCCCTATGGCCTTCAATCTGCCCTGTGAGGATCAAATTTGTTTTATGCGTTGTTTTCCTCTGTCCCTATGGCCTTCAATCTGCCCTGTGAGGATCAAATTTATTTTATGCGTTGTTTTCCTCTGTCCCTATGGCCTTCAATCTGCCCTGTGAGGATCAAATTTATTTTATGCTTTGTTTTCTTCTGTCCCTATGGCCTTCAATCTGCCCTGTGAGGATCAAATTTGTTTTATGCGTTGTTTTCCTCTGTCCCTATGGCCTTCAATCTGCCCTGTGAGGATCAAATTTATTTTATGCTTTGTTTTCTTCTGTCCCTATGGCCTTCAATCTGCCCTGTGAGGATCAAATTTATTTTATGCGTTGTTTTCCTCTGTCCCTATGGCCTTCAATCTGCCCTGTGAGGATCAAATTTGTTTTATGCGTTGTTTTCCTCTTTCCCTATGGCCTTCAATCTGCCCTGTGAGGATCAAATTTGTTTTATGCGTTGTTTTCCTCTGTCCCTATGGCCTTCAATCTGCCCTGTGAGGATCAAATTTATTTTATGCGTTGTTTTCCTCTTTCCCTATGGCCTTCAATCTGCCCTGTGAGGATCAAATTTATTTTATGCTTTGTTTTCTTCTGTCCCTATGGCCTTCAATCTGCCCTGTGAGGATCAAATTTATTTTATGCTTTGTTTTCCTCTTTCCCTATGGCCTTCAATCTGCCCTGTGAGTATCAAATTTATTTTATGCTTTGTTTTCCTCTGTCCCTATGGCCTTCAATCTGCCCTGTGAGGATCAAATTTATTTTATGCGTTGTTTTCCTCTGTCCCTATGGCCTTCAATCTGCCCTGTGAGGATCAAATTTATTTTGTGCGTTCTTTTCCTCTGTCCCTATGGCCTTCAATCTGCCCTGTGAGGATCAAATTTGTTTTATGCGTTGTTTTCCTCTGTCCCTATGGCCTTCAATCTGCCCTGTGAGGATCAAATTTATTTTATGCGTTGTTTTCCTCTGTCCCTATGGCCTTCAATCTGCCCTGTGAGGATCAAATTTATTTTATGCGTTGTTTTCCTCTGTCCCTATGGCCTTCAATCTGCCCTGTGAGGATCAAATTTATTTTATGCGTTGTTTTCCTCTGTCCCTATGGCCTTCAATCTGCCCTGTGAGGATCAAATTTGTTTTATGCGTTGTTTTCCTCTGTCCCTATGGCCTTCAATCTGCCCTGTGAGGATCAAATTTATTTTATGCGTTGTTTTCCTCTGTCCCTATGGCATTCAAACTGCCCTGTGAGGATCAAATTTATTTTATGCGTTGTTTTCCTCTGTCCCTATGGCCTTCAATCTGCCCTGTGAGGATCAAATTTATTTTATGCGTTGTTTTCCTCTGTCCCTATGACCTTCAATCTGCCCTGTGAGGATCAAATTTATTTTATGCTTTGTTTTCTTCTGTCCCTATGGCCTTCAATCTGCCCTGTGAGGATCAAATTTGTTTTATGCGTTGTTTTCCTCTGTCCCTATGGCCTTCAATCTGCCCTGTGAGGATCAAATTTATTTTATGCGTTGTTTTCCTCTGTCCCTATGGCCTTCAATCTGCCCTGTGAGGATCAAATTTATTTTATGCGTTGTTTTCCTCTGTCCCTATGGCCTTCAATCTGCCCTGTGAGGATCAAATTTATTTTATGCGTTGTTTTCCTCTGTCCCTATGGCCTTCAATCTGCCCTGTGAGGATCAAATTTATTTTATGCGTTGTTTTCTTCTGTCCCTATGGCCTTCAATCTGCCCTGTGAGGATCAAATTTGTTTTATGCGTTGTTTTCCTCTGTCCCTATGGCCTTCAATCTGCCCTGTGAGGATCAAATTTGTTTTATGCGTTGTTTTCCTCTGTCCCTATGGCCTTCAATCTGCCCTGTGAGGATCAAATTTGTTTTATGCGTTGTTTTCCTCTGTCCCTATGGCCTTCAATCTGCCCTGTGAGGATCAAATTTGTTTTATGCGTTGTTTTCCTCTGTCCCTATGGCCTTCAATCTGCCCTGTGAGGATCAAATTTATTTTATGCGTTGTTTTCTTCTGTCCCTATGGCCTTCAATCTGCCCTGTGAGGATCAAATTTGTTTTATGCGTTGTTTTCCTCTGTCCCTATGGCCTTCAATCTGCCCTGTGAGGATCAAATTTGTTTTATGCGTTGTTTTCCTCTGTCCCTATGGCCTTCAATCTGCCCTGTGAGGATCAAATTTGTTTTATGCGTTGTTTTCCTCTGTCCCTATGGCCTTCAATCTGCCCTGTGAGGATCAAATTTGTTTTATGCGTTGTTTTCCTCTGTCCCTATGGCCTTCAATCTGCCCTGTGAGGATCAAATTTATTTTATGCGTTGTTTTCTTCTGTCCCTATGGCCTTCAATCTGCCCTGTGAGGATCAAATTTGTTTTATGCGTTGTTTTCTTCTGTCCCTATGGCCTTCAATTTGCCCTGTAAGGATCAAATTTATTTTATGCGTTGTTTTCCTCTGTCCCTATGGCCTTCAATCTGCCCTGTGAGGATCAAATTTATTTTATGCGTTGTTTTCCTCTGTCCCTATGGCCTTCAATCTGCCCTGTGAGGATCAAATTTATTTTATGCGTTGTTTTCCTCTGTCCCTATGGCTTTCAATCTGCCCTGTGAGGATCAAATTTGTTTTATGCGTTGTTTTCCTCTGTCCCTATGGCCTTCAATCTGCCCTGTGAGGATCAAATTTGTTTTATGCGTTGTTTTCCTCTGTCCCTATGGCCTTCAATCTGCCCTGTGAGGATCAAATTTATTTTATGCGTTGTTTTCCTCTGTCCCTATGGCCTTCAATCTGCCCTGTGAGGATCAAATTTGTTTTATGCGTTGTTTTCCTCTGTCCCTATGGCCTTCAATCTGCCCTGTGAGGATCAAATTTATTTTATGCGTTGTTTTCTTCTGTCCCTATGGCCTTCAATCTGCCCTGTGAGGATCAAATTTGTTTTATGCGTTGTTTTCCTCTGTCCCTATGGCCTTCAATCTGCCCTGTGAGGATCAAATTTGTTTTATGCGTTGTTTTCCTCTGTCCCTATGGCCTTCAATCTGCCCTGTGAGGATCAAATTTGTTTTATGCGTTGTTTTCCTCTTTCCCTATGGCCTTCAATCTGCCCTGTGAGGATCAAATTTATTTTATGTGTTGTTTTCCTCTGTCCCTATGGCCTTCAATCTGCCCTGTGAGGATCAAATTTATTTTATGCGTTGTTTTCCTCTGTCCCTATGGCCTTCAATCTGCCCTGTGAGGATCAAATTTATTTTATGCGTTGTTTTCCTCTGTCCCTATGGCTTTCAATCTGCCCTGTGAGGATCAAATTTGTTTTATGCGTTGTTTTCCTCTGTCCCTATGGCCTTCAATCTGCCCTGTGAGGATCAAATTTGTTTTATGCGTTGTTTTCCTCTGTCCCTATGGCCTTCAATCTGCCCTGTGAGGATCAAATTTGTTTTATGCGTTGTTTTCCTCTGTCCCTATGGCCTTCAATCTGCCCTGTGAGGATCAAATTTGTTTTATGCGTTGTTTTCCTCTGTCCCTATGGCCTTCAATCTGCCCTGTGAGGATCAAATTTATTTTATGTGTTGTTTTCCTCTGTCCCTATGGCCTTCAATCTGCCCTGTGAGGATCAAATTTATTTTATGCGTTGTTTTCCTCTGTCCCTATGGCCTTCAATCTGCCCTGTGAGGATCAAATTTATTTTATGCGTTGTTTTCCTCTGTCCCTATGGCTTTCAATCTGCCCTGTGAGGATCAAATTTGTTTTATGCGTTGTTTTCCTCTGTCCCTATGGCCTTCAATCTGCCCTGTGAGGATCAAATTTGTTTTATGCGTTGTTTTCCTCTTTCCCTATGGCCTTCAATCTGCCCTGTGAGGATCAAATTTATTTTATGCGTTGTTTTCCTCTGTCCCTATGGCCTTCAATCTGCCCTGTGAGGATCAAATTTGTTTTATGCGTTGTTTTCCTCTGTCCCTATGGCCTTCAATCTGCCCTGTGAGGATCAAATTTATTTTATGCGTTGTTTTCCTCTGTCCCTATGGCCTTCAATCTGCCCTGTGAGGATCAAATTTATTTTATGCGTTGTTTTCCTCTGTCCCTATGGCATTCAAACTGCCCTGTGAGGATCAAATTTTCCAAGCCTTCTTTGCAGATTATGTTCTCTAGAAACTTTAACTCTCTTCTTGATGTACAAGTACTAGTCAGTTTGCTCATTGCTTCAGGCGTGTAGACATTTTAAAATCTGAAATTTAATACTGGAAATGAGCTACGTAGATGTTCTGACTAGTTCTAAAAGTTTAGTCCAGTAATTTGTTTTTTTTTTCACACAAGGTGTTATCTTGATGACCAACCAAAAAAATCCTTTTTACAATATTTGTTTAAATTAATCAATTAAAAGCTTAAAATTTTCACTTTTTACTTGATAAACTAGATTTTAATTAAATGTAAATGTTTTGCAAATATATTTTGATTAAAGTAACAGTATTTCATATTTTTTTTAACCCTTTTGTATCTGGTCTTCAGATTTTGACCAGGGGTGTATTCAGTTCATTCTTATTCTTCTGCAGGACCATATTTTTGTTGCTTCATGTCTCTTCTTTATCAATTTGAGATTCTCCAGCATCCAATGCCATATACGAGGACTGATATTACGTAACGGTTCAGTAATCTTTTCTTTGTTTCTAACGAAATTGTTATGTTTCTTAATTTCTTGCTTAGCTTTTGAAATGCATTATTCGCTATCGAATTTCAGTATCACACATTCCGTTCTCTATAATTGTCAATATTTCTGAGATGTAATTATTTACATTGTTTGGACTATAGTCCTCATCTTTATTGTCATATTCACAGCGTTTCGGCCGTTGTACGCTCCGGTCTTCTTCAGGCGGTTGGAATTTCGAACTGAACCCGGGTTAAATTGTTCTAGTTCCACCTTCCATTCCTTCTTCCAGATGTCTCAGTTATATCCTTTTGGCTCAACTCTGCAATCTTTTGTCACCTTCATTTCATCCTCAGTTTTTGTTCACCACTACAGGTATTGCACACAGGACTCTTTGGGTCAAGTCACTGGATCCAGCCAACCTTTTTATCCACTGGGCCATGTGTTCCTGAGGATGGAGGTTAAGAAAAACTTCAAGATACACCCATAAGAGGCATACCCCATGAAACTCAAACAATCTAGCCTGGAGGACGAAATAAAGGGTTCAGTTCGAAATTCCAGTCAACTGATGAAGGCCGGATCATCCACCGTCGTGAATATGACAATAAAGATGAGGACAACTGTCCGAACAATCTAAATAGAATTGTCCTCTGTTAAAACACGTCCCAGATCTTTAACTTGCTCTATTTATTTATTTTAGTATCTCCAATTTGTAACTTGCATTTTGGGACTATCCTTTTCCTGACAAATATACAACTATACATTCTGTTTTCTTGCACTTGATCATTAGTCCTTTCTTCTCGCTTTCCTCCACTACCTTCTGTAGAAGATAATGTAAAATGCATAACTATATATTACTATATTACGTTGAGTCATAAGTAATATCTGTTTGAGGATCTAATTATAATGATGAATCTATCGTCCTAACTATTCTTTAAACCCTTCCCCGTCGTAGACGTTTTTACTGAAAGTATCTATTTTAAACACGGACGAATAAACACATCTACACGGAAAAAAAAAAGGAAAAACCTTTTGCCTGAATTTTGGAGATAAGGATATTGTTATAAGCTGATCAAGGATACTCGACAAGCATGTGGGGTCAACCCTCTTATAATTCAGTCAATGCCGGACAAGTACTAAAACGTGCGATATGTGTTGCTACTAATTTATGTTAATAATGGGATGGTCAATTTTTTAAATTACCCGGATAATTACCTCGCAACATCTAGCATTGCAGTTAAGATCAGACATCAGGTTCGTTCTCAGGGTGCAACTTCTATCAGTCAAATGCTTGTAGGTTAAAAATAACTATTTGGTCAGATCGTTACACACGAAATAAAACCCATGACATTTTTGTAACAGTAAACAAATTTTATTCTGGTCGTAACCTACTGCGGTACACTAGTGAGGCATTCATGAAGCGAGGTGATACAGAGGTCAGCAGTCTAACGGACGTGTCTTCTTTTTCGCGTAGCGGCAAGACGGTGGTCTCTTGTCACTCTCCGTGGCTTTCCCTGGGTCTCTCTGTTTCTCTATAGTACCGACCACCTGTAGAGAACAGTGTTCTTTGTTTTGTCCTCTTTGTTTAAAAAATTAATTTATTAAGATCTGGCTTCATTCAGTGACCCTTTTTGTCATGATCGTTTGAAATGCTCTTGCCAGTCAGATGTTTGCATTTAACAAGATATCGCCTGAAACTGGTATCACTAGAAACACAATTTTGCCAGATTAGTAGCAACAACTAGATTTTACTTATTTCTTAGCTAAATATGTAGCTTTCTGGCAATACTAAAGCAAGAAAAATTGTTGTTTACTTGCGCGCAAGGAATGTGAGACCAGGTTTCGAATTTCACTATGTTTGATATGTCAAGAAGCTGGCTCTTGATATTATCGGCATAGGGAGGCGGCCATAGCGTGCGGTACCTTTTGGAAAGTGCCTGGGAGCCATACCAGCTTTTAGAATTAAATTTGGTTGGTGGAATTGTTCGGAGACTGTTCATGGTTTTGCTAACTCAAAGTTTTAAGTCATGATATAAGTCAAAGGTTTGAACAAACTGGAATTTTCCAATCATTTGCTCAGGTCTCTCCTAGAAACCGAAACTAAGGTCCGCTCAGCATATTTTCAGTATAAACCACAGGTGTGCTCTGTGAGTTTTGAGCAAACACAAATGTACCTGAGCAGACGTCTGCAGCAGGGATTGACAGATTGAATAATTGATTCCTTTTTTACGGCTTATCAACACTTTACAGGTTATTTAAAGACAGAAATATCTTTAGATCGTACGAATTTAATAAACAAACACAAAATTAAAATGTATATATAAAGTGGGGGATCAATTCTATATTACAATCATATATAAACATTTCCCTCATTTTGTGGCCACGGTAGTTCCTATACATTTATATTCCAGAGAGGGTGAATAATTCTAAAATATAATAAGTATCTAGTAATACAAGTCTTACTAATTAACCCATAGAGAGGAGAGAAGAGGTGAATTCGTACCTTTCTCAAGGGTATTTGCGCGCAAGTGAATATAATGAATCCAACTGTAAATGGAACTCAGCTCGCCCTTTAACAAAGCGCTCATCTAAGCTTACAGCACATGCTATTCCCATGTGGTCACCCATCAAGGCACTGATCGTACGGGAACAGGTGTTTCACTGTGATGTGGCTGTCAGCCGCAACAGGTACTGACTAGTTGCAGCGGCAGACTTGTGTATTTGGAAACGAATAGCCGGCCATTATATATATATATATATATATATATATATATATATATATATATATATATATATATATATATATATATATATATTCATATATATTTATATATATATATATATATATATATATATATATATATATATTCATATATATTTATATATATATATATATATATATATATATATATATATATATATATAAAAGTGAACATGGAAGTGAACACTTAGAGGCGACAGTCTGTTTCATGCTAGATGCAATCGTGAGGCAACTAGTTGGAAACAAACTGGAATTTTCCAAACATTTGCTCATGTCTCTCCCAGAAACCGAAACTAAGGTCCGCTCAGCATATTTTCAGTATAAATATAAATATGCAACTAGTTGCCTGACGATTGCATCTAGCATGAAACAGACTACACACACTCTATCTCTGATATTGAACACTTTATCCCATAAATATAGCACACTTGAAGACTATATTTCTTCATATATATATATATATATATATATATATATATATATATATATATATATATATATATATATATATATATATATATATATATATATATATATACATGTGTGTGTGTTTCTAGGATTTATAATAGCATCCGAAACAAAACTGATTGACGTTGGTCGCGACACCAATAATACAGCCCTATAGCATTGCAGCTTAGACCAGATATCAAGTTCATTCTCAGTTGAACGCATGTGGATTAATATATATGGAAATAACTTTTTGCTCATATCGTTATCCAGAAATAAAACCATGAAACGAGATCGTAGCAATTGCCAAATTTTATTGTGTTGCAACCTTCTTATGTTGACTAAATGTAGATGAGCATGTGGAGTAAGCCAACGCGTGCCTTTCTTTTCCGCGAGCGAATAGTTTTCTGTTTTAGGCTGCTAGGGACCACTGTCTTATAAAGAACAAGCGTTCTTTGTCCTGTCAGCTTTCGTCTAAAAATGTTATTCATCAACTCCCCTCCACTTAGCTGACCTACTTTTTCAGGGTCGTTTGATCTGGTTCTTGTGGAGTTCGCTTCACTCAGCTGACCTTTGTCAAGACGATAATTGTCAAAACGATTTCTGTAGCATCATGCAGATGTCACCTTAAAAAGATATCAGTTGACAGCAGCCTTACAGTCCGACTCCACAAACGGTTACATGAATGTTTTCAGCTGAAGTACTGATGAACAAGAAGAAGAAAAAAAGTGTATAAAACTTGGAGATTTCTCATAGAACCTTGATATGGGAACGTGGGTGGTGGCAGCAAAAAATTCAGAAAACATTTAAGACTAAACAGGTTCTGCCCGTGCATTTTAAAATGGCTATTCTGTGCCAGCAAAAAAAAACTTTATGCAGCACCGAAATGGTTATGATTGACGGTCATAATTAAAACAGGTGTCCCATCTTATTTGATTCAGTTGGGCTCCGGGGGTGGGGAAGTGCGGCGTCATATTGATGAAGTATGTACGAAGTGAAAAGAGACAAATTGAAACATGGGGAAACGAAGTTCAATTTAGACAATGAATTTAAAAAAAAAAAAAAGTCTTAATCAAGACCTAGTCATTTCACAGGTCCACCAAGATAAATGATATCAACTTGTAAGTCAAAATTACTCTTTTATTTGTGAAACTTCAGTTCACCAAGAGAATCTTAGTTTTCATTTACATCTGTAGGTGCAACGAGATCCCGTACGAGAGTAAGAAAAACACCTGAACTGAATAGAATGACAGGTGAGATTAACAAAGGCGAGAAGTTTACAATATTATTATTAAAAGGTGTTCCCTAAAATAAAGTTAGTGTCCCTTACCTATCTACCCACAATTCTTTTTCAATTACCATACTCAATATTGTAAATAAAACATGTATTTTATCTAAGCTCCGTATTTATTGCCAATATTTGACAAAATAAATCAATTCTATCTTTTTTTTATACAGAAATTGTTCGTTCAGGAAAATTCTATAAAGACTAGTTTTAACCCGTGAAAATTTCACAGTTTTCCTATTTTAAATTTTTGATAAATCTTAATTCTTCAGTTAATGATTGAATAAGCTGATGGCGAGTTCTACGACAGTAAAATATCTGTAGAAATTCCCCTAGCACATCGTTAAATATTTGAGCTTAACAATCTTAACAAAACTAGAAAGACCCGTAATAATTTCACTGTTTTCCTATTTCAAATTTCTGATGAATCTTAATTCTTCAGTTAATGATTGAATAAGCTGATGGCGAGTTCTACGACAATAAAATATCCGTAGAAATTCCCTATCACATCGTTAAATATCTGAGTTTAACAACTTTAACAAAATATTGCAATAACAATCATAAATATGAATGCTGGTCGTTATTTAAAGAAGTAAGGGGGTACAAATGAAAAGATTTTAAATTGGTAACTTTTTCCAGTTAACTAAAACAGACGTTAAACACTTCTATCTTGCCTTTCTTTCTTTCATTTTCTCACTGAAACCAAGTAGCGTCTCTGATATGTCTTTTGTCTTCTCGCGTAATCAAAACGGAATAGTCCATTATTTATGAGATGTTGGCAGGCGACGTTAAACACTTCTATATAACTATCTCTTTCTGATTTTCTTCCTTTCACTGAAACCAAGTAGCGTCTCTGATATGTGTTTTGCTTTTCCACGCGGTCAAAACGGAATAGTTCATTATTTAGGAGGTATTGGAAGGGCGTAATCGTCGTGCGAACCTGCAAAGACAAGGGCTAGCACAATTATTATATATTCGTTAAATTATTTAACATTAAATATAAAAAAGATGAAGAAATACACTCACTGAAATGTGGTAAGCGCTGCCATTTTTTTCAATTTAAAAAAACACAACAAAAAACAAATCTCCCTTCGCTTGACAATAAAATGTTTCGCACGTTAAAATCAATTATTAAATGTATGGCCGAATTTTCCAGTGCTTCTTCGACATATAATTTCCGTTTAACTTGCAATTTCCCATGTCAGTCGTCTTGCGAGCGCAAGAAATCACATTCGGAAAAGTCAAGACGTGGGAAAACGAGACTTCCAGAAAACGTCACTCCGGGCAACAGCGAGAGTACTGCGGAGGGTGCTGGAGCATTGCGAAGACTTGCCGTCATTTGATCTCCCTTAAAATAACAACCAGCATTTATATTGATGATTGTCATTGCAATATTTGTTAAAGTTGTTAACCACAAATATTTAATGATGCGATAGATAGATAGATAGATAGATAGATATGAACACGTACACACGCACGCTTTTCCTTAAAATTGATTGGACATACGTACAAGTTTTTATAAAATATCTATCTATCGTTGCCTGTTCATATCTATTTCTCTATCTATCGCTGTTTGTTCATATCTATCTATTAATCTATGTATCTATCCCTGTTCATTATCTATCTATCTATCTATCTATCTATCTATCTATCTATCTATCTATCTATCTATCTATGTCAGTCTGTTCACATCTATCTATCTATCTATCTATCTATCTATCTATCTATGTCAGTCTGTTCATATCTATCTATCTATCTATCTATCTATCTATCTATCTATCTATCTATCTATCTATCTATCTAAGTATGTTCATATCTATCTATCTATCTATCTATCTCAGTCTGTTCATATCTATCTATCTATGTTCATATGGAGCAAACCTTTTTATATTTAGCGCTCTAGCTACCTAGTAATGCAGTATGGATTTGAAGCCACGTCTTTGTCTGAAATGCAAATTAGTTAACAATCGAAACATATTTAATCTGTTTAAGCAGACTTAATTTCTGATAAGCCAATGAAAAACTAACATCAAGCCAAGTACTAAAAATGACATTTTCTGCTAATTAATTTTAATGACCGACCTTTCAAAATTATGGAAAAACATTCGCAGACAATGATGAAATCCCGATGGATTATTTATAACTTGGAAAAGTCGATCATTAAAATTAATCGACACAAAATGTTTGGCGATTCTAATATATATATATATATATTGTCATACACAGACAGACTGTTTCGCTGTATTACAGCTCTTCAGTGTGGCTAGACGTCCGGTTGCCTTTAGCTAGGATCGAAAGCCGACTGAATTGTCGTCAGTCTTAAATTCTACCACTAAGCCGTCGGTGCACAGCAGGGATAAAGATAAATTTTAGCGTATTTATTTTTATATAAACACACAGAGACCGACAGGACTCAATTCGTTTTTGCCGAAGAGTCTTGCTATATCAGCCTTAATAGTTACTGTTTACAAACTCACTTCCTTCCCAAGAGAGCTCAACCGAGATTAATTTTTCAGGAGCCTAGATTATTGTCATCCACAGACAGACTGTTTCGCTGTATCACAGCTCTTCAGTGTGACTAGACGTCCTGTTGCCTCTAGCTAGGATCGAAACCGATATATATATATATATATATATATATATATATATATATATATATATATGATGAGCTTTATGTTTCGTATGAGACAATAATCATGGACGGCATTTGCAAACAAGTCCATACCAAAGGCATACTGAAGGGTTGACTGTCATATGGGCATTATGCATTAGCCTA
Organism: Acanthosepion esculentum; assembly: GCA_964036315.1. NCBI lineage: Eukaryota > Metazoa > Mollusca > Cephalopoda > Sepiida > Sepiidae > Acanthosepion > Acanthosepion esculentum. Next base: position 7,515,795 of record OZ038500.1, on the reverse strand, counting down.
ATTTGTTAATTTTTAATTCTCTCAGATGGTTGAGATGATTCTTTTCAAAGTTAGTTATACCTCGATAGCAGGTGTTTCTCAAGTCTGCTTTATTTTCAACAGCAAGTTCAAACTCCTCTATAGGGATGTTTTCAGCAATTAAATTGTATTTAAGTTTATCCTTGAAGCGTAACCAAGGATGGCCTACGTTAGGCTTACCATGAAAAAGTTGGCTATACATGAGGATTTTCGGCATTCGATCATCACTCATTCTGTTGACATGACCAGACCATCTGAAGTGTGATTGCATCAGAAAGGATTCAATACCACCGATGCCACATTTGATGAAAAGATCAGGCTTAGAGATTTTGTCCTGTCGTGTATAACCACATATTGAATGAAGACAGCTTTTATTAAAAGCATCAAGTTGATTGGTGTGTGTCCTGTATGGGGCCCATGATTCTGATCCATAAAGAAGTGTGGTGAGAATGACTGCTCGATAGACAATGATTTTCGTTTTCTGTAAAATCCGATGAACATCTCATAGGTGATGCTTAAGCTTCCCAAAGGCATTGGTTGCCTTTGATATTCGGTTAACTATTTTGTCATCCAAAAAGATACTTGAATTGACTTTGCTTCCTAAGTACGAGAATGATTTCACATACTTCAGGTTGTTGCTGCCAACAGTAAAGGGAACGATTGGAAAGGTATGGGCAGGGTTTTTTTTTTGTTTTACACCCTTGACCTGCTTAGTTGCCTTGGTTGATGGACAACTTCAGTTTTCTTTATGCTTATAGTTAATCCGAATGCGTTCCAAGCGGTGGAAAAAGATTGCTTGAGCTTCTTCGATTGAGGTGGCCACGATCACAGCGTCATCAGCGAACAAAAGATCACAAATAATGCTTGCTCGATTTTGATTTAAAACGTTGATGATTAAAGAGGCCGCCACTTCTGCGGAATTCAAATTTCACACCCATGTCAAGATCACTGAAAGCATGGTGCGGCATGAGTGAAAAGAAGAGAGTGAAAAGTACAGGAGCCATGACACAACCTTGTTTTGTGACATTTGTTACATCAAAGGTTTTTTGAAAACTCTCCATTAGATAGAACAGATGCTTTCATTCCTTCGTGAAACGAGATGATGACATTTAGCATACTTTCAGGTATGCCAAGCTTTTTGAGTACTTTCCAGAGGGCACTCCTGTTTACAGTGTCAAACGCTTTGGTCAGATCGATAAAGACGGTATAGAGTTCATGGTTCTTCTCGCGAACTTTCTCATCAAAGTGAGAGAAGTGAAAAAATCATATCAATGGTTCCAAGACCTGAACGAAAACGACACTGAGATGTGGGATAGATGACGTCAATGAGATATTTGATTATTCTGTTGAGAATAACACAAGCGAGAATTTTGCCAGCAATACTTAGTAGTGCAATCCCACGGGAATTATTACATACAACCTTTTTACCTTTGTTCTTGAACAGATGTTTTATGAAAGCAACCGTCGAACAGAAGCAACCGTCCATATGACTTTTTAAAGCTCAAGGAGTTTCTTAACCAAAGTCTTCCCACCATATCTAAAAATTTCGGCGGGATGGGGCGAATAACATCTTTTCCAGAGGCTTTGTTCGAGGACAATTGCTTGACAGAATCCTGAATTTCCTTTAGGCATGGTTCAAGAGACAACTGAGGAATTTCTGGTCGATGATGAATTGAATCAATGACGTTGTCATCGATGGCAGAGGTGGAATTAAGGACACTTTCAAAGTGTTCTTTCCATTGTGATATACTTTTCTTCTTGTCTGTGTGGAGTGTGTTACCGTCAGACGACATAACAGGTGAATTTCCTTGTGGGCTGTACACCTTTTTAAGCGGTTTAGAAGGTTTGGCGCGTGGTGATTTAGGGGATGGGTGAAGACCAGTGTTGCCCGTCCATCTTAATAATAAAAGCAGCAGCCGAGTAACAAAGGTACTACTTCTACCCAATGCCACCTACATGCATAGAACATACACTGGATGTCGGAGTAAACAGTTCGTCATCAATGTGCAATATATTGCTACAAAGTATAAATTATTATAAAGTATAAGAGAAAATCTTATTAGTATTACTATTATAAAACTAATAATAATAATAATTATTATTATTATTATATTATTATTATTATTGTTGTTGTTTAAAAAACATTTGAAAGATAAATAATAGAACAAACTGACTAGTAACAAATACGAAACAAAATATCGTTATAACTGGGAACGCTTTTTCAACAAAATTTAAATTACGTTAGTTTGCAATTAATAAATAATAAATAATAATAAATCAATAAGAAAAAGTAAAGAAATAAAGTTAAGCTAAATGATGTTAAAGAATCTTTGAATATAAATAATAACAGATAAAAAAAATCGGCGATGATGAGCCACTAGTCAAAGATAAACAAAATGAACATTACAAAAATGCTTTCCTCTTATTCCAAAAATTACGACCACTTTCGCAAAAACAACAGAGAAATAAATGTTACGCTTAGATATAAAATATAAATAGATTAAAATTATTTATGCCACTATATAATCAATCTAACAAATACAATACATTAAATATTTTATCCATATATATATATATATATATATATATATATATATATATATATATATATATTTAATAAAAACAGATTACTTTAAGGTTCCAAATAATAAATTATTTCACCACAGCCCTTCCAAAGGACAGTGGATCATCAGATTTATTTCCAAATGTTGAAATGAAAAAAATTTGGAAATAAATCTGATGATCCACTGTCCTTTGGAAGGGCTGTGGTGAAATAATTTATTATATGGAACCTTAATGTAATCTGTTTTTATTTAAATTATTAGCTCTGATTTACATTGAGCTCTCTGGATTCTATCCTCATTGGGTCTTCCCATACGGATTACCTAGTTTTTCCTAAACTATATATATATATATATATATATATATATATATATTATTGTCATCAACAGACAGACTGTTTCGCTGTATCACAGCTCTTCATATATATATATATATATATATATATATATATATATATATATATATATATATATATCAAGTATATGGTGCAGTTCAGTTTACATTACATGAATCATTCATACAAAAAGCAGATAGTGAAGTTAATGATATAAATGGCCATTTATATCATTAACTTCACTATCTGCTTTTTGTATGAATGATTCATGTAATGTAAATATATATATATATATATGTATATATAGATGTGTATATTTCTGAGATGAGTTATTATGTATATTATTTACATTATTCGGATTGTTGTTCTCATCTTTGTCACCATGTTTATTACAACGTTTCGGCCTTTGTACGCTCCGGCCTTCTTCAGGTGGTTGGAATGTCGAACTGAACCCTTTATTTCGCTCACTGGGGTAGACTGTTCTAGTGGATAAAGGCGTTAGTTGGATCCAGTGACAGGACACAAAGAGTGTGAGTTCAATACCCGGTTAAGGCAGTGGAGAACCTTCAGAGGGAAATTAACAGGCGATAACTGATAACTGACATTCATTAAGCATGACACGTGCAACTAGAACAGTCTAACCCAGTGAGCGAAATAAAGGGTTCAGTTCGACATTCCAACCACCTGAAGAAGGCCGGAGCCTACAACGGCCGAAACGTTGTGATAAACATGGCGACAAAGATGAGGACAATAGTCTGAATAATGTAAATAATGTATATATATATATATATATATATATATATATATATATATATATATATATATATATATATATATATATTTGTGTATTTAGGCAGCAATCCTTCTTTCATGCACATTTCATTAAAAAAATATTATAGAGACCTACCGGACACTATTAGGAACATACTTGTCGACAACACTAATATAATAGCATCATCCACTTGCAAAAAAAGGCTAAAAATAATGGAAGCCTTATTAATAAAAACAAACAAACCAACACTTAATAATATTAACTTTGAACACGGACATAATATCTTGACCGTGTTTTGAAATAAAAAAAATGAAACATTTTATAAAACATACATATAACAAACTATTTCTAATTCTAACAGTTAAAATATAATCCTTGAAAATGGCTAAATGTATAGCGGAAAGTGCTCGGATAAAAAGAAACATTCCGACAGTTTTTATATAATTTATCATCCGAAAGGAAAAAGATTATTAGATCGCATGAGAAATTGTATAAAAAACTAAATAAAAGTACCTTATCAATCGTTTTTAATAAAATGTGCATATATATATATATATATATATATATATATATATATATATATATATATATATAAGGATAAAGAGAAAGTGAAAGAGAACTGACTAGATGGAAGATACTTTTATTTTGTGTATGTGCGCAGGGTGGTCAGTGCAATTATTTATATTTTGGATACTCAGTATATACACACGAGCATAGAGCAGTAAATACCGATCCTGAATGTTTTCATTAGAATTTTTCTGTATAATTAACTTAAGTAACCACCCACGTTATGCTTAAAAACGTTTTGCTAAACTTGATTTTGTTTACATTATTTACAGTCGAATTAAGGCATATATATATATATATATATATATATATATATATATGCTACAAGTGGGGCCTAATATATATATATATATATATATATATATATATATATATATATATATATATATATATATATATATATATATATATATGCTACAAGGGCCCTAAATAGATTTTGAGAGGATCGGCAAACACTTCAACCAACGGATTAAGCACTTCCTTTACAACTCTTATTATTCCTTTGTCAATCCTCTGGGAATATTTCCGATCTGGTGTTCCAAGAATTAAAAATATTACAAATATCATATTTACCCATCCTGTTGTTTTTACGGCTATCTCTCTGAAGTTGTTCATTTTATACCGTGTCAGTCATTGATAACGCCAGAACTCTTCTCTGTTGGAGGGAGAAACAAAAACACCTAAAATTTTAATATATTTCCTTTCAGTTTGTCGTCATTTCTATCGTTGAAATAATGGTATTCATTATTCGTTTATTAATATTTGTTGGCGCCATAGTGACAACGATTTTTACTGGAGTCGAAAGTCAAGAAGCAACTCAGATAATAGATTGTAGGAACCATACCTGTCACAGAATGTCAACCAGGAATGTCAACCAACATTATCAGGAACATGGCTGCTTTTGTGATGATCTTTGTCTTTACTACAACGACTGTTGCTGGGATTATAAACCAAATATTCTTTCTGGTATCAAAGCCCTAACTACTGAATGCCGATCTCCGACAAAACATAATGACCCCGTCATGATGATAATCTCCTGCCCGTCCGATTACACGGGGAGTCAGCACATTATAAACAATTGTACAAAATACTCACCTGATTTGATATCATCCATTCCTGTTAGTGGACGTAATAAACAACTCGTCTATCGGAACGTCTACTGTGCTTTATGCAATGGAGAAACCAACTACATATATTGGAACCAGAAGTTAAAGTGCCCTAACACAACGTCCTCCAAGGACTTGCAAATCGATAAGCTAAATTATACTAAATGTTCTCTAAGTTTGCAAAACCCTTATCCAAATTCATCCCACTTTTGTCACGAATCTTTGTTCAACAGCTGCAGTAATTCCTCCGACGGCAAATGCGAAACGGGGAAATATGGTGTCGTCTATAGCAGCAGCCAGAATTTTTACAAAAATATTCACTGTTTTCAGTGTAACAGACAAGTAAATGAAACACTTACGTGCGAAATTCTACCGGATTCTCTAACCACAGACTACACTTATATTTCGCCGTCATATTTTATACTCATTAATTTCAACCGAGGAGACGTTCGTTTGAACGACGAAAAACAACTTGTTTCGTGTCCCCATGGGCACTGGTTCGATTACGTTAAAGGAAAATGCCATCACGTTTTCGCATTTGAACCCCGTTCATCGAATAAAAAGGTCTTAAACTGCTCTCTACATAGGCTACAGAAACATGAATACATCATGTTTCCCAATCAAACTGTCTATCGCAATTCTACAAAGAGATTCTATGACGAGGATTCATATGTTATAAAGAACAATAGTGACGTATTTGTCTGTCACCATCGCACGCGAACAGGATCCCTCCTCGAAACCTGCCTGACATTTATTGGAATGGGTATATCATTGTCCGCTCTCGCCTTTCTGATCGTCGTGTATATGCTGATGCCGGCAATATGGAACCTCACTGGCTTGATTTACCTCTCTTTTTCAATCTCGCTGTTTCTCGCGCAAATTCTCTTTTTGGTCTCACGTTACACAACCCCACAGGACGCTTGTCTGTCCATTGCTTTGACGATTCACTATGCATTTCTGGCGTCTTTCTTCTGGTTAAATGTCGTTACTATTAATGTTTGGATGACCGTCTGCCGGAATCCGTGTGAAATGATGTCGAGAAAAGGTTGGAAACGATTTTTTTTCTATAGTCTATACGCCTGGCTGGCTCCATTGTTTATCATTATTCCAGCTTTTCTGCTCGATAAACATCGACCTGAGTCCAAATTGGCTCCCGGTTATGGGTACAATGGTGTCTGTTGGCTTAATAATAATATTGGGATTCTTCTGTATTTCGCAGTTCCATTAGCCATTATAATTTTGGTGAATTTCGCTGCTTATATACACACCGCAGTCACTATTTATAATATGCGCAAGTTTTCAGTTCAGAATTCTAGAAAAGACAATATAAAGATTACTATTATTAATGCCAAACTGTGTCTCCTCACAGGAATTACTTGGATTTTTGGATATGTTGCTTCGCTTTCGAATTCGAAAGAACTTCGAATCGTCTTTGTGGTTTTGAATGCAACATACGGACTTTGGCTTGCCATCTGTTTTCTCACAACGGAGAATGTATTCTCACAGGTGAAGCAGAAGTTTAGAAGTGTAACACAGTCATCTTCAACTAGAACATTAACGTAGGTTTGAGGTTAAAAAAAAAAAAAAAAAAAGAAAAAAAGAAAAAGAAGGGCGTTTGTATTACCGCAACATCTGCCTTATCTGACGCCGAGGAATTTAGATTTGACTTTTTTCATTTTCTAAGCACATTGAGGACAAAATTTTAAAATAACAATGACTATTTTATTAATTTCTATCATCAGTTAAAAAAAAAGAAAAAAAAAAGAACACACACACACACACACACACACACACACACACACACACGTTTTTCGATTAAGCAGACCCCAAACACAACATATGTTCCCTGGAATTTCATTGCGAAAAAAAAAAAAAACAGCAAAAAAAAAAAAACCAGCAAAAAAATAAAACAAAAACAACGAAAAGCAAGCAAACACTCCTTCCATGCATGTAAATATATTTCATTACCATTAATATTTATTCTTACATTTTAAAACTAAATTTCGCTCAACACAATGCCCAAGAGCCACTCAAGGTAGAATGTTACTGAATGAATTATCTGATATGAACATATGAGTAGAAAGCGGGACGTGATGATTACGATGATACGGTGTATAAATAACGATTGATCCTAGACTTTAAGAGGTTAAGCTTCTAGTGTTCTTGGAAGCGTCCATGGGAGAGTCAGTTCCACAAAGTAGCGGTTCTTGGAGGAAAGCTTTCCAAATAGAGCGTCTTTCTTACCAAAGGAATACGAGAGAAATGGGAGTGATTCAACACTGAGGAGGTAGCACTAAGGAAAAGAGCTCGTCCGAACATTAGCCATGGAAGTAACGATAGTGTAGCGAAATGCTTTAGACGTCGTATTTGCGAGAAAGGAGCCACCTCACAAGGCCACAGAAACGATTTTGAACTCTGTCAAAGCCGGAAAGTGGTGTTTGGACAGCTCCAGCCCAGATAAGTTTAAATTAATATCTGTCTATATCTCTGAGATGAGGTATTGGTTTGGTTCGCCCCTGCTGTGGCCTGGTATTGAACTCACAACTCTTCGGGTCTAGTCATTGGATCTAACCATGCAGACTTGGAGAGTTAAAGGGAAATAACTGAGATATTAGGAAGAGGCATGGCACGTGGAAGTAGAGTAATCTACCCCGGTGAACAAAATAAATGGTTCGGTTCAAAATTCCAAACACCTGAAGAAGGCCGAAGCGTACCACGGCCGAAACGTTGTGGATAGGGTAATGAAAATGAGGATAGCAGTCTGAATAATGTAAATAATATAAGTAAGTTTAAATTAGTTTAGCGAAAATGTTAGAAATATGGGTCCCTCAATGAAATGGTACTAACAGCTGACGGGTAGACAGGAGTCAAACAATGCTAATCGTTACCCGACGCCGAGGTGCTGTATTTGGGTTTAAAAGAGTTTAGATATTTCTTGATGAAAATGCTCTCTACTCTCACGAGGCCTGATAATTGTTCATAGGTAATTAGCAGAATGAATCAGAGATATATTTTATAACCCAGTTTCCTGTGATTCGACTGAAAGGTAATGACCACCCCTTGGACGGTGAGACTAAGCAACGAGACAAGTCTCAAAGGAAATGATAGCAAAAAGAACATTCAGAATCAGAAAGTTATTTTATGTAACAAACAGCGGGGGGCTTGGTTCTCAGTCATTTAATCTGTTAGAATATCGTTAACTTTGGGCTGACAAAAAATAGCAAAATTCCTTTTGTATTTTGTACAAATACCATTACACGCAATAATAAAACAATTAACCTATTTTCTGCTTTTATTTAATGTTCATTTAAACTGTCTGCTTATTATGTTGTGTTGTATTTTTTTCCCAAAAGTTATATTTTGCAATAATCTAAAGGGGATCAGTTTATTACTTAATATCAAGAGAAAACCGATCCCCCACTTCACGTCCAGTAGAATCTTATATTAATACAAATTTACCTATTTTATAAAAAATGATGACATAGTTTGGTTTGGTTTGTTTTGTTTTACGGCATATCAATGCCTCAATGGGTTATTTAATGCCGACAACATTTTTTATTGCTGGTAATTTTTTTTATCTATCTATCTATCTATCTATCTATCTATCTATCTATCTATCTATCTATCTATCTATCGCTATTTCCATGGCAAATGTTTAGATGACACCATTCTTTAGTTCGATCAACTGAAACCTTTACAGCTATTACTCACCAAGCCACTTCCACGGGGTCGAATTACCATTATTTCCCCCGTATTCATAATGTAAGTAAGTTTTCCTCAGACAGAATTTTTAGAAGAATGAGTGTCGGTTATTTAAAGCAGAAACATATTTTAGATTGGTTTGGTTTGGTTTGTTTTGTTTTACGGTATATCAACACTTCAATGGGTTATTTAATGCCGACAAGATTTTTATTCCTGGTAATATTTTTATTTTTCAAAATAAACTATAATATTTTTTTTCAAAAATGTATTGGTGGTAATCATTTTTTTTTAGAAAGTATTTCTGGTAATAAAACCTATTTTTACACTTTTATAGAGATTTTTGACCCCAGTTTGGGGGGTTAAATATTTAACCATAGCTGGGACCCTAAAAGGTGCTACCACCCTGAGTCAGGGTGGGCTTGGGAACACCAGCAATTAAGAGGTGGTTCCACACTCCTCAAGACCTCCTGATCAGAGGACTTGCTGTTGGATGTAGTTTATCGTCTTACCCAGGACGGGAAATAGTTTGTTAAGAGTTTTCTAATATAGTTTCACTTATGTATCTGGGGGATCAGTTTATTACTTAATAACAAAAGAAAACATATCCCCCACTTTATGCCCAGTAGAATCATAATCTTAACAAGTTTACCCATTTGATAATTTCACTTGTGTATTCATAAGATATTAAGAAAAATTCTGTAAATATTATTAAGAAATATTTATCGTAATATAGCGTATATCCTCGGGTATCATGCGACCTAATTTTGAAGCTAATTTGATTACAGTAAATGGATATATAGTTTTGGTCATACGCTAATTTTACATCGCGTGTATAATGCGACCCCCTTAAAATTAGCTTCAAAATTGGATCTTCGAAAGTCGCATGATACGCGAGTACATACAGTATATATAATGTTCATTTACTTAATTTTTGTATTGTTCATTTTAATTGAATTTATTTATTTATTTTTTACGTGCATATATTGTATACTAGCAGTATAACCTGTCTTCGACGTGGTCTTTCATTACTGGGAATTTTTGCTGTTCAATTGGAGCAGTTTAAGTTTAAAGTCAGCCCACCCGAAAACAATTGGGTGCACATCCCCAAATGAGGAGTTAACAATTTGAAGCGGTGGGGCGCTGAAAGAGCCGTTTTTGCGTCCTCAATCTTGCAAGGAAGGAACCTCTTCCATGGACCGTCATAATAATAATAATAATAATAATAATAATAATATACGATAATTTTTGTGTATAATATATTTCTTTTTATAATTCTAATAATCTTTTGCATTAGATTTTAACTCTCTAAATTGGTTGTACGCTGTTTTTTTAGACATTAAATTTGCCTTTGAATTTTGTACAAGGTGTAAAAAAAATAACAATATCCGATCACATACACACATAGACACATACACACACACACTTTGAGAATTATAGATATAGATTATACTTTTTATGGTTGGGGGGTAATATATCTTTTTTTTTAACGTTCTACAGGTATTCAACTTCAATTTAATAAAAAACACGCGGGAACGCTCACATATTGAAATGTTACCTCTTCAAATTGCAATTACTATACTTTATATGACTTGTATTATTTATATTATTCGGACTGTTATCCTCATCTTCATTGCCATATTCACAACGTTTCGGCTGTTGTACGCTCCGGTCTTCTTCAGGTGATTGGAATTTCGAATCGAACCCTTTATTGGTTAGATCCAGTGACTAGACCTAGAGAGTTGTGAGTTCAATACCAGGCCACAGCAGTGGTGAACCAAAACTTGGAGAGTTGTGTTAAATGGAATTAACTGAGACATCCAGAAGAGGCATGGCACGTGGAACTAGAACAATGTACCTAGGTGGACGAAATAAAGCATTCGGTTCGAAATTCCAATCACCTGAAATGACCCGGAGCATACAACGGCCGAAACGTTGTGAATATGGCAATGAAAATGAGGATAACAGTCCGAATAATGCAAGTAATCATAATACCTCATCTCAGAGATTTAGAGGCCGAAACGTTGTGAATATGTCAATGAAGATGAGGATAACATTTCGAATAATGCAAGTAATCATAATACCTCATCTCAGAGATATAGAGGCCGAAACGTTGTGAATATGGCAATGAAGATGAGGATAACAGTCCGAATAATGTAAATAATGCGAGTAGTCATAATACCTCATCTCAGAGGTATATACAGATATTGTACTTTATATTATGAAAATTTCATCGCCATAGTGTTTTTCTTTAATATATAAATTTGTTTTATTTATTCATTTTTATTTTCTCATACAGAAGAAAGTATTGCTTCACAAGAAAAGAAATGTTGCCTTACAAAAACGAAATATTGCCTTACAAACCATGAACACGATGACATGATGAACGTATAGCATTTGCGAATCTATGTCTGAATATAAGAACTATTTCAGAATTTAAAAAGCAAAGAAATAATTCCAAATGAAACTTAAAAAGGGGTTTAAAGAAAATTAAAAACTATTTATACAAGCGGATCAATCTAGAAATATTTATAGAATAGAAAGGGATACAGGCAATAAATTAACTAATAAAGAAGTTGTAAAAATTCATAAAAATGGAGACATGGACAGTAATATAAATACAGAAAATGAAACAATTTATTTTTTTTTCATTTTTTTCAGGTTTGTAGGAAAACATGTTAAATTTTCGTCATTTTCCTGTATATTTTTAGTTGCATTATTATTATTATTATTATTATTATTATTATTATTATTATTATTATTTTCTTTGATATCTGGCGTTTACACATTTCTTTCCGGGTCCCGTCCAGGGGCCTAAGGTTAGAAATGGCATCATGACACTTTCCACTGCAAAGAAAAAAAATAATTACATAGATAAATCCCTTAAAGTGTGGGCTGTACTTGTCAGAACAATTTTTTGTATCTCTTTGAGGCATGGACTTCCAGGGATCCCTTCAATCAGCCTAATGGAATCTTTTCCAACCAATCCAAGGGCTCAAACTATAACAGGGATTGTTGATGTTCCCATGTGCCACATTTTTGAGATTTCTATTTCAAGGTCCTTGTATTTTGACATTTTTTCCGAATATCTTCAAAGATACATTGCAGTCTACAGGGACTGCCATGTCAATAAGGAGGCACTTATTTTGTTTGTGGTCTTTATTATTATTATTATTATTATTATTATTATTATTATTATTATTATTATTATTATTTCTTTCAATTTCTGGTGTATCCTCGTTTCTCTTCGGATCCCAACCAGAGACCTAAGGTCAGAAATGTCATCGTGACATTTTCCACCGAGCAATTTCGAAAAAAAAAATCACACATATTTTACATAGATAAAGGCCTTTGTGAGGTGTGGGCTGTACTCGTGAGAACATTTTTTTTTGTATTTATTTAAGGCATGGGCTACCAGGAATCCCTTTAACGAGTCTATTGGAATCTTTTCCAACCAATCCGAGGGCTCCAACTACAACAGGGATTTTTGATGTTCTCATGTACCACATTTTTGAGATTTCGATATCAAGGTCCTTATATTATTATTATTATTATTATTATTATTATTATTATTATTATTTTATATATTTTGATTTCTTGTATATACTCATTTCTTTCCCGGTCCTGACCAGAGATCTAACGTCAGAAATGGCATCATGACATTTTCCACTAAGCAATTTTGAAAAATAAATCACAAATATTTTACATAAATAAAGCCTTTCGTAAGGTGTGGGCTGCACTCTTGAGAACATTTGTTTTTGTATTTCTTTAAGGCATGAGCTTCCAGGAATCCCTCCAATGAGTCTAAGAGAATCTTTTTCCAATCAATGCGACTACAATCGGAATTGTTGATGTTCCCATGGAGCTCATTTCGGAGATTTCAATTTGAAGATCCTTGTATTTTAATAGATCTTCAGAGATACATTACAGTCTTCATTGATTGCCATGTCAATAAGAAGTCATATTTTGTTTTTGCGGATTCCGATTAGCTTTCATTGTTCTGTCCATATGTATTGTAAAGTTCCATAAAAATGTTACAGGTCCTATCTTCGTAACCGAGTCTGGGTGATGTTCATAACAATTTCTTGTAGTTTCTTTTCCGTAAAAGTTGCAGATTTTCCAGTGCAGATACTGGCTCAATCTGTCATACCGGGTTAAGTGGGTGCCAATACCGTGCAACCTGATACAAGATAGTCAATTGTTTCTGGATATTTATCACAGAATCTGCATTCTGGGCTAACATCATATTTCAGTATGTGTGGTTGGTAATTTCTAGTTACCAAGCATTGGGCCTGTGCAGGAAGAATAAAACCTTCGGCTTCAGATTTTAACCCTGCACTACGTAGTGACTGATGGGTACGGTGTTTGCCTACATCAGCTTGTTTGATGCAGACAGAGTATTGACCGTAAAGAGGTTTATCTTGCCATCGTTTCTGTATCTAGACGATTGCAGTTGCCCTTGCTTTCTTTTTGGAGGTTTTTGCAGCTGCGGTTAGTTTATTATGTGTTAGTTTTCTTTTTTTCACCCACTTGAAACTCTATTTTGAACTTTTTGCCATCCTTTATGACTGAATAAAGTTTCTTACTTCTTTCAAGCTCATCATCCAGTCTTCTGTAGTTTCCAGGAATATTTAAAGACTGATTATTGTAGTCTTGTAAGACAGTTCTAGTTGAACTAATCCTCTGCCTCCTTCGGATCTGAGCACATACAGACGATGTCAGCTATGGTTCAGTTAAGGATGTTGAAACTATTGCACCACGGGTACAGCCAAGGGGTTCAATACCAAGCGCATCTGGGTATGTTGCATTCCATCTCCTTCGCTAATTCCTAGATTGAAGTTAAATCACAGTCCTGTCAACGGTCAAAAGCCGGGGACGTAAATGCGATACTAATCAACAGGGTTCAGATCTCGCAACGAAAATTCACACTCTGGTGCAAACAAACGCTATATACTCTACGACTATGCGATCTACTATTTATTAGTATTTCCAATCACTCGTGCAAATGACCGATAGCGCAGCGTCACGCATGCTTAGTAGGACAATTGCAAATGGCCGCTCCTCGCGACCACGAATGACATCGCGGCTCGCTCGCGACGTCGGCCATATTGGATTTACAGGCCAAACAGGTACGTACCCCTTTCGCTGGGCGAGGTAAGTGTATTCTCTCGCTAAACTCCTCCCTGATATCACTATCACATAAGTGGTAGGGCGACGCTGACCGCCTTCAAGTGCCTCCTCGTAGCGGGGGAAGAGGTGCGGCGAATGCTCTTTCGCCTGTATGCTTCTCGCGTCGGTGCACATAGCGTCTCTCTTGTTCTGGGTCTCCTCACTGTTATCGTAATTATTATCTGACCACTTTGTTACGGTCGTTTCTGGGTCTGTAGGCAGATTGTCCGATCCCGTTCTAAGAGGCAGCAGAGTCCCAGAGTCACTCTCAGACGACGCTCTACTCCGTTCATATTCATCTAGAGCGGGCGATCCGTAACGAGGGCGTGAGCTTTCATCATTAATTAGTACTGTTTGAGAGGTGACTTTTTTTATCGACTCGTCCCTTGCCGAATCTGCTAGTGCATCGGCTGTTCAGGGTTTTAACCCAGACATGGTCTCCCACTTGACACGGAGCATTTACACTTTCAATAGACAATGGTGCCATATCTATTGCTTTTACCCGCTGCTCGTAACGGTAGATTTCGTTGGCAATTGACGCTGTTGCACAATCCTTGGGAGTCACGTTGAATATAGCACTGCGTTCTGGCAGCAATTCTTTTGACGGTGCGGTGGTACCGTTCCACTATACCATTGCCCTCTGGGATGTAGGCACACCGGTATCGCATTCTCACTCCCCATTCGTCTGCAAAGGTCTGAAATGCTTGGTCACGAAAAGTTGGTGCATTGTCGATTAATATTTCGGCCACGTTCATAAAAGACAAATCTTAGTTGCCGTATAATAGTCGATGGACCCTGACGCGCCAATGGGCGTCAAATGGTGAAACGCGTCGTGCCACAATCTGTCAATGTTAAAAAGTGACTGCCATCGTAACGTGTTACGGCACATCTCATCAGGCGTTAGTAAAATATTTTACTAACGCCTGATGAGATGTATTAGTACACATGGAAACTTGATTGCATTTCTGTAGCGTTTATTAATATATTGATTTATCCTAAAATAAAGAATTTTGCTCTAGTTATTGTATTGAGCTCTCGTTTAAATTAATGTTACGAAAGTTGGAATTTATATTCAATTTGTTATCATTTCATATATATATGGCTTCTTCTATAGATTATAGGCATTTAAGAATGTTTGTTTAAATGCCTATAATCTATAGCAGAAGCCATTGGTTTATACCAATGGCTTCCCATACTTAATACTTCTCGTTTTCACTCTCGCGTGGTAATGTATGACGTCACGAGCTACGACGCGTTTTTCGCTTCCTTGGCTCGTAAATAAGAGTTTGTCGTTACTTTGAGCTTATTCAAATAGCAACGGCGGGCTATTATTGTGGTTTCGTATATGTGTTGTTTGATTTATTAAAATTGTCATCTTTGATAATGGCTTATGTAAGCCGAAAGCTTAGATTGGATTCGAACATGTGTCAATATAGTGTTTTACTTTCGTCTTTCAACGATAATGTGATTAAGCTTATCAGACAATACGAAAGGAACTTACTTAAAATAAATAGACAAAACTTGTCTATATTATTTAATGAAACATGCTCTAATGAAAAATTGCTGCCGAAATATACACAATATATATATATATATATATATATATATATATATATATATATATATATATATATATATATATATATAGGCGTATATGTACGTAATTATGTATAGTTAGACGGATCGATAGAGGGATTCATCGTTTACCTGTTTAGATGGGTGGGTGTAGGTATTTATATGGAGATGTGTAAGATTTTATGTATATATTGTTTATGTGCATGTGTGTGTATGTCCGTATGTATAAAAAATCAAGCGATGCTAGGAATCGCTTGACAATGGAACAAAACTCTGGATTTTAAGATTAATTTTTATAATTAAATTTACAACTTTAGTTTCAGTTTTGAAACAGAAATTTCTGTGTTGCGTTGAAATCGTATTTTTTTAAAAGGAATATATATATATATATATATATATATATATATATATATATATATATATATGCCTTTTGACCAAATGATGAGAAAGATTTTTAAAACTGGGTTCTTTCTCAACAAGACGAGAAATAAACAATTAATTGGTAAATCTCACGCTGTCCGCTGATCTGAGATGGAACAAATACATCGAGTCAATTGCATCATCCAACGCAAGAAAAGTTGGTTCCCTGTACCGAGCCAGGAAATTCTTCTCCCCGGAATCGATCCTCCAAGTCTATAAGTCTACCATTCGACCTTGCATGGAGTATTGCTGCCATTTATGGTCTGGGGCCCCTGCGTGTTGCCTCAGGGTTCTTGATAAGATCCAGAGACGGATATGCAATGTGATTGGCCCTGATCTGTCATCTCGTCTGCAGTCGCTCTCTCACAGACGCGATGTTGCATCGCTCTGCCTTTTCTACAAGTACTTCCACGGTAATTGCTCCGAGGAGTTGCTTTCGCTTGTCCCTAAGCCTCGTGAATTTAAGCGTCCTACGAGGCTGGCATCCCGTTCCCACCCCTTCACCGTTGAAACTGTTAGATGTAGACGTCTTTTCTACTCCAATAGCTTCATGTCTCGCACATCTCGCCTATGGAACTCCCTTCCCTATTACTGTTTCCCTGACAAATACAATCTCCAACGGTTTAAGTGTAGCGTCAATCGTCATCTCCAATTGCCTTGATCTATCCACTTCCCTTCTCCACTTCCTGACATCTTTCATTCCTATCTGCTCTCGCTCTATATCTTCCGTAACCCCCCTGCCTTGATCGACCCTCCGTCCTTCTCTTTCTCCACATCCCTTCCTTTACCACTCCTATCTGCTCTTCCTCCAACCCTTCTGTAACCCCATGCGTGATAGTGGCCACCGGCCTTGCTTGGGGTGATACGCTTAAAAAAAACAAAAAAAAAAACATTTTTGTCGCACGTGTTCTCTATCTGATGAAGTAGTAGATTTGGGCTCGTTGTCTGACACAATTATTGTTTGCCACGATTGGTGTTGTAGAAGGGTTTTTTGGGGGAAACTCTATCCAATATTCCTATTTAAACCTAGTTTGTGGGAATTTATTTTAAAAATTTATTTTAACTCGAACTTTCAGTATTCTTGTTGGCATTTAAACGAAGCCGCTAAAAGGAGGCATCTGACGTTATCACTACTATATAGTCCAGTTGGTTGAAATGTGCAACTATATTTTAAATTGATGTCGTTGTCTTTGATGGTCTGCTTACGGTTATTAAACCGAAGATGGAATTCCGTACCTGTTTCACTGACATAATTTCCTATCATGTGTTTGTTACAAAAAAGTTAATACATTTCATTTGAACTGTCCCACGTCAAGGAATACAGTCGGATTATTGTATGTGTACCTGATATGTCCCGGAAAGAGATATATTTGACCGAAGTAGCTAAGTGGTTTTCGCTACTGTACCTGAGTAGTACAATCTAGCAGGTAGCAGTAATCGACTGGTACTCGTCGTAGTCGTAGTCAATAGACGTAGGCAATAGGCGTAGACCAATAGGATAGCCAATGGCGTAGTACAATGGGCGTCGTCATAGACTTAGACTCTATCGTACCTCCACGTCAGTCTGTATTTATGGCTGACACCAGCCAATCATATTCCTGTGAGGGGGAACACAGGTGCATGCATATTCATTACATCAGTACGGAAAAGCGTAAAAATACTATCGGTGAAAATATGTTTAGAAACTTAGAGTCAGGGCTTATTACACGTTACGTTGCCTTGGTAAGTGGGGTATTTTTGTATTCTAGATGATGTAAAGAATGATTTTAGATTTGAAGGTTGTCGGCTGGGGTTAAGTGGGGTCTCACTAAATATTTTATTAATTGCGTGGTCAAGTTGTATGTACTGGAAATCTTTTAGTAAGATATGAGATGTTTTGGGATGTAATTAAAATCAAAAGCCATGGGAATTTTGAATTTATTTATATTTGTTTCGTAAGTTAGAAGAGTATTTATTTTGTTTGGAAGCATAGTGATTGATTTTGTTTTTGTTTGAAGGGGACAATAAGTGGATTTGAGTGTTTTATGTAATACACACTGTCAGAACATTTTATGCGTAAACATTGGTTATAGATTGTTGATTTCATTTTAGTTTGGTAGGGTGACAGATGTTAGAATTTAGGTAGCAATGAGCATTTTTGTAGGTTTTGTGTATAGTGATGTGGAGATATGTTTGTTTTTTTTAGACGTACCAGCTAGATCCAGAAACGGAAGGGAATTCACTGAATATTCCATCGTGAATTTGAAGGTGCTGTGAAAATTGTTGACGTATTGTTTGAAATCACAGAGTGTCCTCACCATGACTCCATATAAAAAGAGAGATATATCATCTCTGCATCTGTGGAAGGGGACAGGTTCTAGGTGGTATCTATTTAACCTAGTTCGTTCCAGGACATCCATAAATATGTTTGCATAACTGGGGATCATTTTACTTCCAATCGCTGTACTTCTGACCTGAACAAAATGGAGGCCGTTCAACTCGAAATTGTTATGAGGGAGTATGAATTTTATAATATTTTGAATATCTTGTATGTTTTGTTCCTGAAAGCCATTGGACCCTGAAAAATTCCTACAATCTTGTATCTCCTCCTCTATAGGGATGTTACGTCCACAGTTACAAGCAGAGAATCTTTTGGCAATCGATCTATTTTCTTGTAAAATTTATATGAAATGGGTTGAGTCCGCGATTTAGCTAAGAACAGGGAATAGTGGGGAGTTTATATATATATATATATATATATATATATATATATATATCGTTCGCCGATTGAGCACTATGGAGAAAGGGAATTTTTAACGCCGGCTGCTCCTGCTTAATACACAGCTCTTCGTATGAATAGAGCGCTCTGGCTGCTGAGTTACCGCTTCTATACATCACGTATATAATCCGTTAAAAGATTTCCTTTCCCTGTCGTGCGCCGATAGCTTAGGGTAGAGTATTTGAATGATGCTAAATCGGTCGACTTTTGATTCTGGCTCGAAGCATTCGGATGTCTAGCCACAATGATAAGCTGTAATACAGCGAAACAATCTTTATACACACACACACACACACACACACACACACACACACACACACACATATATATATATATTTGTCATCCACAGACAGACTGTTTCGCTGTTTCACAGCTCATCAGTGTGGCTAGACGTCCGGTTGCCTCTAGCTAGGATCGAAACCCGACTGAATTTGCGTCAGTCGGAACTTCTCCCACTAAGCCGTCAGCGCACGGTCAGTGATGAAGGTGAATTTTAGCGTGTTTATTTTTTTAGATTTAGATAAACACATAGTGACTGACAGTGACTCAATTCTGCCGAAGAGTCGTATATATATATATATGTAAGGTAAGTAGCGAAAAAGAGATAAGAGCCGTTGTCCTAAAGAAGTGTGGTCCTGAATTGATCTCAGTTCTCTCTATAACTATTGCCTCGCTGCTTCCTGTTATCCAGCTTGTTGGAAGTCCTCCTTTGTAGTCCCTGTTTTTAAGAACTTTAGAGAACTTTCTGACTTTTCTAACTATCGCCCTATTAGTCTCCTACAGCTTTTTTCGGCAAAGTATTCGAGACTTTAATCAATGCTGAAGTGGTTAAGCATCTTACCTCTCACGGCCTACCGTCTGACAAACAGTATGGTTTCCATTTTAACAAGTCTACCGCTGATGTGCTTACGGCCAACACTGAATATGTATATCAAGCTCTTCGGCGAAGATAGATCTGTGGCTCTAGATATCTCAAAGGCGTTTGACAGAGTTTGACATGCTGGTCTTCTACGCAAGTTTCAGAGCTACGGTATGACAGGACGATTGTATGATTTAATCCAGGTTGTTCTGAACGGGCTCACTTGAGGATCCATTGACACGAACGCGGGTGCCCCCTCCCCAAGACTCTATTCTGGGTTCTATACTGATTCTCATCCTCATCAATGATCTTCCTGATGTCATCAGGTCTGAAGTAGGCATTTATGTAGATGACACTACCATTTACTCTTGTCTCAATAGCAAATCCGTCAGAGTTAGTTAACCTGGCTGCTGCTCTTGAAAAGGACCACGAATCAGTGGTGAACTGGGGCAGGAAATGTCTCGTAAATTTTAATGCCTCCAAAGCTAAACTGCTCTCATTTAGAGAAACATCCCTGACACTCGATTCCTGGAAAGCATCTCGTTGCGCTTTCTTGGACTCACATTTTTCTACTGACATCAAATGGAACAACTACATTGAATCAATAGCTGCATCTACTGCAAGGAAAGTTGGTTCAGTGTGTCGTGCCAGAAGGTTTTTCTCGTCAGAGTCCATTTTGCACATTTACACATCTACCATTCGGTCGCGCTTTTGCTATTTCTGGTCTGGTTTCCTATGCCGTTCATCTTGAAGCTCTTGACAAAATTCAAAGAAAGATCTGCAATGTCATCGGTCCTGACTTATCATCTCGATTCCAGTTACTTTCTCAACGACGTCACGTGACTTTCTTCTGTCATTTCTACAAATATTTTCATGACAACTGCGCTGACGGGTTTTTCTCCCTAGTGCCTCGGCTAGATGAATTCAAGCGTGCTACTTGATTGCCATTTAGGTCCAACCCTTCTACTGTTAAAATACCTAAATGCAACCGCCACGTCTACTCTAACAGATTCTTTTCTCGCACTTCCTGACAGTGGAATTCCATTCCTCTTACTGGCTTCCCTGATAACTACAATCTTCAAAATTTAAAGGCAACGTCAATCACCATTTTCTGTTGTCTTAATCCCTGTTAATCTTTTATCCTTTCTTCAATCCCCCTATGCTCAGTCTTTTATTTCACTTTCACTCTCTGTAAACCGCTATGTACTAGTGGTACTCCCGCCTGCTCGGGGTGAAATGATTTTTAAAAAATCAGAAAAAAAAGATTCTAATCAGATTAAATTCGGTTTGAAATACAGCAAAGGATTTTGCTCATTGGAAATATTAAATTTAATCTATTCGCATGAAATTAAAACTAATATATAAGCTTCAAGAATGATTTTTCATTGTTTAAGGGTCATTTTAAACCTTAGATATATATAACAGAAATTAATAATATTCATTATTTATGAGAAAATAAAAAATAAAAAATGGTAAAATAAAAGTAAGTAAACAATATGAAATAAGTAAAAAAATTAAACGTTATATATATATATATATATATATATATATATATATATATATATATATATATATATATATTTCACATATATATATATATACGTGGATTTATCAAATTGCAAAATACATAAAAAATTCTCACTTTAAATATTTAAAATTTAGCGTCGCGATTTGCACGCTCCTACACCATATAACCGTTAACAAATAGCTCATTCTTAAAAACATCCTTCGGTTGGATAAACACATTTAATTCGTCTCCCAGTTTTGATTCTGATGGAAAAATAAAGCCTGATGATGAATTGCGCGAAGCATTCGAAAGTACTAGCAGAAATAAAAAAATACACCATATCCATTTTATACATGAGGATCTCATCATTCAGAGGATTATCAGTAGTGGAATGCTTATGTTTATGTCCACTAGCGAAGTGATTTCGCCAATAATCGCATTCATATTACTGATTGATTCAAGGTATGATTAACTCTTTGTAATATATATATATATACATACATATATATATATATATATATATATATATATATATATATATATATATATATATATATATTTCACATATATATATTGAAATTTCCCTAATATAGGTTTAACTTAATTAGCTACTATATTTCCATAATATTCACCCCCATCGAACACTTCAAATATCGAAAGTATAACTAATTCTAATTTTTATATATACCCCTCTTTACCGATATTAATTATAATTTATAAACTTTCCCCTCCTCTAAGATCTCCTCAACTCTCTTTCCATTAATCCGTTGCATCCTATAGATTTTAAATTTATTTTTAAACCCCTTTTTGTTCCTCTTTTAATTTTAAATTAATATTTCAGTTTTCATATAACCCCAAATTAATGCCATAAGGTTAAAATTCGGGTTTAATTCTATAAAACGACTTCCTTTTACGACAGATACCTTTCACCCTCCCCTGACCCCTGACTTATGCCTTTCGTCTGACTGAAACATTGTAATCGATAAATTCTGTATTAGGTTTTCGACTGTTTTATTTATTTATTTAATTTCATTTAAATTTCTATTTCTGACATGGACTCAGTCCACACTGGGGTTGATAAGATAGACGACCGATATCTTTGTCTGCCGAAATAAACTATTTCCCATATGAGCTTATTTGGGACTTTATTGTTTATTAATTATTTGCCTTTTTGTAGATCAGTTTTAATATTTTATATTACTAGGATCCACTTGGATTTGTTACCTTTACTATCTATCTATCTATCTATCTATCTATCTATCTATCTATCTATCTATCTATATATATATATATATATATATATATATATATATGCTCCTGAAAAATTTATTTCGGTTGAGCTCTCTGGGGAGGATGTGTGGGTTTGTAAACAGTGACTGTTACGCCTAATAATGCAAGACTCTTCGGTAAATCGAATCGAGTTCTCTCAGTCACTGTGTGTTTATCTAAAAATAAATACGCTTAAATTCACCTTCTTCTCTGCCGTGCGCCAACGGCTTCAGGGTAAAATTTCCGACTGACGCGAATTCAGCCGGTTTTCGATTCTAGCCAGAGGCAACCGGACATCTAGCCACACTGATGAGCTGTGATACAGCGAAACAGTCTGTCTGTGGATGACAATATATATATATATATATATATGGATGACAATATATATATATATATATATATATATATATATATATATATATATACATATATATATATATATGGATGACAATATATATATATATATATATATATATATATATATGGATGACAATAAATATATATATATATATATATATATATATATATATATATATATATATATATATAAATATATATATATATATATATATAGATATGCTTAACATGAATTTGTCGTTCATCATCTTACAGCCACAGAAATTCTGAAATTCTTTGTTGAATTTTTCTCTAAAGTAATTTCCAATGTGATGAAGTAAATGATCCGTTTCTTTTTGGTCAAGTTCCTGATAGGCTGACATCTGTTGACATTGATCGATTCCAGTTTTAGAAAAGGAGCCAAAGTTGCAATGAACTGAGTAATTAAAATCTCTGTGAAGAACAATGGAACCAATATTGTAAACAGAATTGTTTAAAGCGAGTATTCATACACATGAAGGAGAAGGAATGCGATTAATTCTAAATGTAATTTCACACACACGCACGCACGCACGCACGCACGCACGCACACACACACACACACACACACACACACGTAACTAGGGTTAAACAAAGACTTGGGAATTTTAAATCTGTATAAATATTTCAATAGTTAAAATTTTTTTTTTAGATATAGTTTAAAAAAAACCTTTTTAAACATCATCTAAAATATTATCGTTAGATTTACGTTAGAAATACTCAAACACAGTTGCATTCCACATCACCTGAAAACAAACTTCTGAATACATTTATTTAATTTATTTCTGACGAAAGATCGGAGCAGATCTGAAATATCAAATATATATATATATAAAAATATAAATAAATACTTTCACAAAAAAAAAATTCAATTTTTTTTAAATATGCAACTTTTCTGTTGTTTTCTCCATATTATATATATATATATATATATATATATATATTGATAATATTAGTGGTAAATATATACATACATATGCAATCATATATCTAAAATATATAAATATATACATACATACATGCACATACATATATATATGTATAAAAAATAATTCCAAGAGGATAGAATCCAGGACAGAGTAAGAATATAATAAAAAGACTTAAACACTAATATTCTATGGTCATAATTTATTCCATTGGAATCGTAAATACGATCCAATTCATCAGAGCTACAGATTCAAAAAGAAAACAGAAAAAAACAACTCCGGGAATAAAAAATATTTTATATATATATATATATATATATATATATATATATATATGAAGAAATATAGTCTTAAAGTGTGCTATATTTATGGGATAAATTGCATCTAGCATGAAACAGACTGTCGCCTCTATGTGTTGACTTCTATGTTCACTTTTATAGTCTGATTCTTTGTGTTTCCATTATTTTTGTTATTAAAACATCGCATCGCGACATCTATCAGAGAAATGAATTTTAAATTTTTATTATTGCGTTATTCCAAAATTTGTACGAATTTGTCATCTTTTAAAAGACCTTTTTAGAAGCTAATGTTTGCATTAGGAAACACTGGGACGTCGGAATTTATGATTCAGATAGAAATTTTAGGAATTTGGGATGGGAAGGAAGTAGAAATTTTAAATTCATACCAACACAGATTAGTGCATCTTTAAACTCATCTAACTCCAGCGCCATAGTAAAGAAAAATTAGAATTTAGCCTTATGTTATGAAAGGCCGTAAACATAGTTAGCGGCAAGAACATTTAAAATTTCCAGTTTGCTTTCGTAGTCTTTTTTTTTATACTTTACTGTATTTCTTTCTTTATTGTATTTTGTTAAAATAAAACCATGTAAAAATACTATAATTGGGGAGGTCTTACACATATAGATAGATATGAACAGACTTAGAAAAATACATAGATAGACAGACAGATAGATAGAGAGATTGAACAGACTTAGATATGAACAGACTGAGATAGATAGATAGATATGAACAGACTGAGATAGATAGATAGATAAATAGATAGATAGATTGATTTATTGAACAGACTTAGATCTGAACAGACTGAGACAGATAGATAGTCACACATTATGAAATGGATAAATTCCGACAATTATTTTAAGACATTTTTTATGTTTATACATTCTTTTTATAGATACAAATATTTAAGTAAATGCTCTGTTTTATAATAAACAGTATTAATAACATTTACCGGCCTGAATATCCGAGAAATTTTCATAGTAAATTTTCGTTCTCCGACATGACGTCATTTGTTTACATTTGATACGCTAGAGCAGATATGAATAGAAGAGATTCATGGAAGATTTAAGTTTAAAGATAGTGAAATCGACCTTGCTAACCAGACGTTGCTCCGTGGCCGAAAGGTTAAGGCACATCACGCGAAATGATGGTTCCGTATAGGATACAGGTTCGATTCCTCTCGGAGGATAAATATTTTCTATGAAAATTTCTCGGACATTCAGGCCGGTAAATGTTGTTTAATACTCTTTATTATAAACAGAACATTTTCTTAATTATTTGTATCGAAAAAAGAATGTATAAACATAAAAATGTCTTAAAATAGATAGATAAAAAGCTAGATTGATTGAAAAGATTGAGATAGATAGATAGATAGATTTAACCCCAAGAAAGCCACTAAAACCCAAGGATTTACTGAGTGTGAAAGA
Organism: Acanthosepion esculentum; assembly: GCA_964036315.1. Taxonomy (NCBI): domain Eukaryota; kingdom Metazoa; phylum Mollusca; class Cephalopoda; order Sepiida; family Sepiidae; genus Acanthosepion; species Acanthosepion esculentum. The sequence continues at coordinate 7,490,155 of OZ038500.1, read as the reverse complement.
ATATGAGAAAAAGAATATTGAGGAAAGAGAGAGAGAGAGAAAGAGAGAGAGAGAGCAATAAAAGAACAAGAAGACAGAAGATAACGATTGACATTGCATTTAAATTTTCAAAGATCAGAACAACAAGCCGGAAGAGAGATCAACAAGCGAGAAGCTGCGAAAAAAAAAATGTTAGCATAGAACTGACGGTTTACATCCGGTCATTTCGACTGTAAAAGGATGAGACCTCGCCGCCAATCTAGTACTGCGCTTAAATTCTAGGAACCAAAACGGAAGGCTCATCCAGTCAATGATCAGGACGCTTGTAAGTCAAGATGGTCGTATCCCATATTTTTGCTCGGTCTTTCTTGTATCATTTCTTTGCGCTCTCGAAGCCATACTCCCGGCATATTTCCCATATTTGAGTCGACGCTCCGTTTATTTCTTAAACAGTATATTTATTTATTTATTTGTTGTCTTAATAAATAAACGGGGAGTTTAATATGAATATCCACTAAAAATAATGTTTAAATAATAAAAAAATATAGATGTGCGTGTGTGTGCGCGTGTGTATGTAAAAATTCAGACATGGCTAAAATATATATCTGTAAAAAGACAATGTGAATAAAGACAAAAAGATAAACTTATCTTTTGTCCTCTGATGGGCTCTATCAAGGTAAATGTATGAATTTTATTTTGCAACAAATATTTATGCATACAAGTAAAATGTCGTTAGTTTTTCAGGATTTTTAAAATTAAGAACACACGCAAATAAACACCGGTCTATTAGAAAGCCAAGGTAAATTATGGGAGATGCTAAGTGATATAATTTAATGTATATTAAACAAAGTGAATAAAAGTTAATTTTTTTTACAATGTAATTAATATATTTAATTTGGGATTAATTTATATGTTATATATTTGAAATAATAGTTCTTGAATTTAATTGTTTTCTTTTATAATTTTTGAGTATTTTTTTATAATTATGCATGTAGGATTGGGAAAAGAGTAGTTCTTTCAGAAAAGGAGATATTTAAGAAAATCCAGGGTTCAGATTTTGCTAAGATTCAATAGCAGCACTCTCAAAAAGTTACTTTATCTTTTAATAAGTGTAGTATTCTTTAGATTGAAGTCACAGTTGAACTTATTTCTATGTATGGCTAACGCATTTGATAAATTGTTGTGCACAAGATCCTTTTTGTGTTCATAGATAATCTTTTTAAATTTCTACAAGTTTCCCCAATATATAGTAAGGGGCAGTTTATATTATATATATATATATATATCATGCTTCAGAATTATTATTCTTATAGATATTTTCGGTTCTTAACATATTTATAAAAGTTCTGAATGTGTTTGTAATAATTTTGATGTTGTTTAGATTAGATCAAGTATTTTTAGTGGATGTAATGGTTAACAAGTATTATATGTCTGTTTTTATCTAATTGGGGGTTATTATTGTTTCAATACTGTTGAGTAGAAATGTTTGGTGGACAAGAGAAGAACACGCACACACACACACACACACACATACACACACACACATATATATATGGAGAGAGAGAGAGAGAGAGAGAGAGAGAGAGAGAGAGAGAGAGAGAGAGAGATTAATGGACGTGCGGCAATTATCTACTTCATGACTGCTTTTAACAGACTTAGATAGATAGATATGAATAGACTAAGATAGATAGATAAGGAAAAGGCTTTTATAGATAGATAGATAGATAGATATGAATAAACTGAGAAAGATAGATAAATAGATAGATATGAACATAGATAGATAGATAGATAGATAGATAACAGACTGATATAGATAGAAACATAGATAGATAACAGACTGAGATAGATTGATAGATAGATAACAGACTGAGATAGGTAGCTCGCTAGATAGATAGATATGAATAAACTGAGATAGATAGATAGATAGATAGATAGATAGATAGATAGATCGAAGTGACTAAATTGACAGGAAAGTTGCATTAATAAATCGTATTTTGTTCAGTTCAAGAAAATATTTCTTGCTTTAATGACAATTTGATTTACATTATTATAGATAATCCTGTCTATTGGAAATTATTAAACAGACGGGAAATTATATTTTACTTTGGAATTGTTTATCTGATTAAAATATAACGTGAATTTTAATTTCTTTAAAAAACATTTTAATTGTTATTTTTCCATTTTTGTTTCTTATCGAAACATTGTCAAACATTATTAACAAATCATTTTACAATCGAAATGACGATTAAAGGGGAACAACTCTGAAACAAATCTTATCAGATTTCTCTCCCTTGTCGTAATGTGTTCACGCTTTAATGGGCGCGAGGAAACCGTTTTTGATGCGGTTTTTTTAAACCTGTTAACAGCGATGTTTCGCTTCATCTGTTGCATTCTGTTTCTCCCTATTTAATTTAGGGAAGGCAATAATCTATCTCTTCTTGTTGAATTACTTTATTTAATTGCCCTAAAGGACCATTTTTGCCTTCCGTCAACAGGCCTGATACTAGCCTCCAGGGAAATGACTCGTTTTTAGCTTACAGCTGTCGGGAAGAGGGAAGATTATGCAGACTCAATTCGCAAGTCTGCAGCTAGGAAAGCTACTTCACCTCCAGAATCTTTACCTCCAGAATCTATCTTATATATCTATAAATCTACCATTCGTTCTAGCTTTTTATATTGCTGCCATATCTGGTCTAATGCACCTGCTATATATTTAGAGATACTTGATAAAATCCAAAAAGGAATCTGCAATATTATTGGTCCTGACCTGGCATTTCGACTTCACTCAATTACTCACCGCCATAAGGTACCTTCATGGTAATTATTCTGACGAGCTAGACTATATTAATTTAAGCGTAGCACGACGCGGTCTACTCATTTTACAGTTGAAATTGCAAGATGTAACCATAACAGTTTCTTCTGTCGCATTTCCCACTTCTTGTTTCCCAGTCAACATTAATCTTCAAAAACTTCAATGCAATGTCAATCGTTATCTACAGTATTCTTAATTCTTGTTCTTTTATTGTCCTCTCACTTTAATAGTAGTTTTTCTCATATTCTCTAACACCGAGCAACCTCTTGCGTTCTAGAGGCTTTATTGCCTTTGATCTTCAAAAATTTCAATGCAATGTCAATCGTCATCTACTGTCTTCTTAATTCTTCTTCTTTTATTATCCTCTCGCTTTAATAGTAGTTTTTCTCATATTCTCTAACACCCAGTAACCTCTTGCGTCCTAGTGGCTTTATTGCCTTTAAATGATAAAAAATACACAAACTAAAATTAAAATGAAAGAAATTCTAGTCAAAAATGAATTATTGTCAATGTTTCAATAAAGGAAAATTCATTATTAGATTAAAACACATAAAACTAACAAAAGCAAATGAAATAAATATTAATAAAATATATTTACATTATTTTACAGTTGAAATGGTAAGATTTAACCAGAAGTTCTATGCTAACAGTCTCTTTTTTCGCTCTTCTCTCTTGTGGAACTCTCTACGGACTTGTTGATTTCCAATCGACTTTGATCCTCAAAAATGTAACCGCAATAAAGTATATTTATTTTCGTCTACCGGCTTGAATATTCGAGAAATCTTATTAAAGAAAAATGTTTGCTATCCGGCCGGTAGGCGAAAATAAATAAATATACCTTTAAATAAATGAACAGACCGTCTACTCAAATATGGATATCTACAAGAAATAAAATTTTAGTGATAAACAACCTGTTGGATTAATAACTGAAAATCTATTACTTCATTCAAAAATTAATTTATTTTTGTTTCTCCCCGGAATCGATCCTCCAAATCTATAAATCGACCATTCGCCCTTGCATGGAGTATTGCTGCCATATATGGTCTGGAGCCCCTGCTGTTTGCCTCAGGGTTCTTGATAAGATCCAGAGACGGATATGCAATGTAATTGGCCCTGATCTGTCATCTCGTCTGCAGTCGCTCTCTCACAGTCGCGACGTTTGCCTCGCTCTGTCTTTTTTACAAATACTTTCACGGTAATTGCTCCGATGAGTTGCTTTCATATCTGCTCTTCCTCCAAACCTTCTGTAACCCCTTGCGTGCTAGTGGCTTCCAGCCTTGCTTGGGGTGATAAGCTTAAAAAAAACAACAAAAAAACTGAGGAGATGGGATGATTTTGAAGAATCTTTGACGAGAGAGATTTCGCTTAAAGGTACTGTTCATATCTTGCTTGATCGGCAACACGCATACACACACATACATATATATATATATATATATATATATATATATATATATATATATATATATATATATATACACGCATACGCACACACAAATATATATATATATATATATATATATATATATATATATATATATATACGCATACACACACAAATATATATATATATATATATATATATATATATATATATATATATATATATACACGCATACACACACACAAATATATATATATATATCCCCATCTTTGTCGTGAATTTTGTTTTTTTTTTAAAAAATTACTCTTTAGGATTTCATGATAATTATGAAGTTCTCACAGCGCTCCGCCGGAAACACCCTGCGCCACCATCAGATGTCAGATTTGTTCAGATGGAAAACAATGTTTCAAATATTGAAATCTCAAAGGAAGCAATGGTTGCCGCTTTGAAGTCTTTCTCGGGAAGCAGCAGTGGAGGTGTGGACGGCCTTCGACCTGGTCACATCAAGGACTTAATTTCTGCCTACACTGCTGAAGCTGGTGAACATTTGAAAACATCCATAACAGCTCTTATTAATACCCTTCTCCGAGCTGAGATGCCCCAACATGCTCGCGACTTAATATTTTCAGCCAACTTAACTGCTTTAAAAAAAAAAGATGGTGGTATCCGCCCTATCGCTGTTGGCAACATTTTTCGTCGACTCGCGGCAAAAATTGCTTGTAGAGTTGTTATAAAGGAGATAGGGCATGAATTGCGACCTGTCCAGCTCTGGGTAGGCATACAGGGCGGATGTGAAGCCGCGGTTCATGCCACAAGATCATTTTTCGAGAATACATCACCTGTTTCCCCCAGTATCTTATTAAAATTAGATATGAAAAACGCTTTCAATAGCATCATTAGGGATCATGCCCTGGAAGTTTGCCATCAACGGACTCCTTCCATATTTAAATTGGCTCATCTTTCGTATAGTCATCCAAGTTTGTTGATCGCCTCCGATAATATTATCTCTTCTGCTACTGGAATCCAGCAAGTTGATCCACTTGGCCCGCTACTTTTTGCGATGGCTATTGACGGGGTAGCTCGTTCCATCGCTTCTCCTTTCAATATATGGTATCTTGACGATGCAACGCTGGGAGGATCTGTCGAGACTGTAGCTGCTGACCTCCAACGAATTATACCTGCTTTATCGCTGCTTGGACTTGAGATTAACTCGTCCAAGTCAGAGATAATAAACTTGAATTATAGTGCAGATGATTTCGAGAGTGCTATACGGGATATCAGACTCATCCTTGAGGATATAAAAATAACACCTAAGGAGGAGTTACACATTCTTGGTTCTCCAGTCTTTCCAATGGCCATTCGAGAGTGTTTGGATACTAAACATGTCATTCTAACAAGAATGACTGGGAAATTGCAACTAATTGATGCACATCCTGCCCTCTTCCTCTTGAAGAACAGTTTTTCGCTACCAATTTTCCTCTACACTCTCCGAAGTGCCCCTTGCTACCTCGAACAGGATTTCTTAAATGAGATAGATATCACAATTAAGGGATGCGCGGAGCTAATTTGCAACGTCATTTTCGAAGACACAGGCTGGAGGAGGGCAAAGCTCCCTTTGAGTTTCGGAGTCCTGGGCCTTTGATCAGCGGTAGATTTGGCCCTTCCAGCATATCTTTCTTCACTTTCGTCCAGTCACGAATTAATTGATGAGATACTCAGTGGATCGTCTCAGTGTTTCTCGGGTCGTTCTTTCGAACAAGCTTGCAGCGTCTGGACCCAAGAATTACTTTCTATCCCACTAGACACATCAAAACAAAAAAGCTGGGATAAAATAAAATGCGAGGCCAATTTTACTAATTTGAGGCTCTCTCTGGATCAGCATCGCCTCGCCTGTCTACTATCTGCTTCACAACTGAGTAGTGTCGCTTGGCCAAACGCAGTGCCCTCTTCATCTACCGGTACCCTTTTAGATGATGAGTGCACTCGGGTCGGAGTCGCGATCCGTCTTGGACTCAAATTATGTGAGCGTCACAGATGCAGATGTGGAGCCTCCATCGATGAGTTTGGTTTGCATCCTCTCTCCTGTCGTCGTAGTGCCGGCAGCTTTCCACGGCATGCAGTAATTAACGACATCATCAAAAGAGGTTTGGATGCAGCTGGGTTCCCTTCTCAAATCGAACCCGTAGGCCTCGACCGTGGTGATGGAAAGCGGCCGGATGGCATTACCATCTTCCCTTTTAAAATGGGTAAGTCGTTGATTTGGTATGCGACCTGTGCGGATACATTTTCGGTCGGTAATTTGATCAGGTCCGCGGTTGAGCCGGGGTTCGTCGCCCGAGACGCAGAGATAAAAAAAAATAGCTAAATATTCTTCTCTTGCTGATAGATTTTTTTTTTACTCCTGTGGCAGTGGAGACTTCAGGGGTTATTGGCCCTCGTTCGATGGCGTTCCTTCGGAGGATTGGCGCGATTGTGTCTCGATTAAGGAACGAGCCTCGCGAAACGGAGTGGCTCTTGCAGCGTGTCTCACTGGCGACGGTTCGAGGTAATGCTTTCTCCATCATTGCGGCTGGCAGAGGATAGCAAAAAAATGTTTATAGTTACGTTGTTCTGGATTTGTCATCATCAGTCGACTGAACTTGCTTTGTTTCAATGACTTTTGTTTTGTTATTATTAGTTACTTAGTTATTTAATTAATTCCTGACGTTATTTAATTAATTTCTGACGAAAGATCGGGGCGATCTGAAATATCAAATATCTAAAATATTATCGTTAGATTTACGTTAGAAATATTCAAACAAAGTTGCATTCCACATCACGTGACGTCCTCCGCGTCTCGCGACTGACGCTACTTGAAAACAAACTTCTGAATACAGCTATTTAATTAATTTCTGACGAAAGATCGGGGCGATCTGAAATATCAAATATATATATATATATTATGTACAAATTTTGGTAAATGTATCTGTTAAAATGAGGTGTCAGTATTATTTTCATTTTTGCATAATTTAGATGACAATTTACCCCTCGCACCCTATATATATATATATATATATATATATATATATATATATATATATATATATATGTATATAAACACACACACACATATATACACGCTCATACACACAAATATATATATATATATATATATATATATATACATATATTGATCACGTCTTCCCTGACGAACAGTACTTACTCTTTTCTCGATGAAAACAACATTCTTCCCCTGGAACAGAAGGGATCCGAAGAGGTGCATCTGGTTTCAAATATCAACTTACGATACACGTTGACAGAACAGTCAAAGCTAATCGTCAAAACATCATGATCAAAGACAACAAAAACAGAATGTGCTTTCTTACTGAGATGGCACTTTCTGATACAAGGATCTTGAAATGTCAAAAAATCGAAAAAGTATCTTGCATACGAATTGATATGAAACTTGAAAAACTATCGAAGTATAAAGACTAGGAAATCGAAATAAAAAACATATAGAAAATTGAAAACAAGAATAGTATCAGTCATAGTAGGTGCGCTTGGAATGATAAAAAAGGAACACAACAACACATTGAAAAAATCCCTGGAAATCACATTTTAAGAGAAATACAGCCCACACCCTAAGAAGAACTTTGTCCACATAACACTAATAATGCTATGGAAGTTGTAAAAACAAATTATGAAATGTAACCATAACAAACCACGACCTGCCTTACACTCCTCCCCCCTCTATTGGACACGATTAGAGGCTCAAACCTTGTTTCATGTTTAGGAAGGGGTTCTCGGATCTCTCTCTCTCTCTCTCTGGCCTCTGTACTGGTGCCGCTGTGTTTCTCCCGTGATGCGTGCAGTCTGTGGCATTGCCTGTTCATTCTGAGGGTACACGGTTGACAGTTCCCTGGTTGCTGTTTCCGACTGGTAGTTAGGATCCCTAACTCTTGCGTAGCGTCTTGAGCGGCCGCTCTGATCAACAGTTGCATAATATCGGGGTGTCTGTAGTGCCATGTCGCGCATGGATAGGTGTCCCTGCAGTCATCTCCAGTGGGCAACCCTGAGGCCACATTATGATTCAGGCTGTGCCAAACCCCCTCTCTGACCGCGTCATGGGTGATAACCGTCGGCTTCCTTTAACTCAGGCCTTCTCTTTTCCCAACACCAATTACCCACTGTCTTTCTCTTTCTCCACACCCTCTCCTTTACCACTCCTATCTGCTCTTCCTCCAACCCTTTTATAACCTCTTGCGTGATAGTGGCCTCCAGCCTTGCTTGGGGTGATACGCTTAAAAAAAAAAAGCAAAAATCGAAATATAATAATAATAATAATAATAATAATAATAATAATAATAATAATAATAATAATCAAATTCTTATATTAAGAGTTTTCTCAAGAATGAATTGTAATTCCGAGGAGCTCAAAGTAGAGACAAGTATAAGTTAAGGGAATAAAATTATATATATATATATATATATATATATATATATATATATGTGTGTTTGTGTGTGTGTGTGTGTGTGTGTGTGTGTGTGTGTGTGTGAGAGAGAGAGAGAGTGAGTGTGTGCGTGAAAATTCGTCAATTCCCTTAAAATCAATATCCAATAATTTATATGAAATGGACAAGTTAATGACATTTCAGCTTTAACGAAACACACAGAGAGAAAGACACATACAGAAAGACACACATATAGTCCTAGACGTAGCCTTTCCCACAAATACGCAGAGACAGACACACTAATGACCACTGGCAATGTTATGTAAATGTCTTCGTCTTCACATACGCATATAACGATAGAAAGAAAAGAGACTTTAAATATACTTTCGCTTGCAGGATGTTAAGGAATACCATTTATAGACGTCGAAAGCCAGGAAATGGTATCGCTACTGTCTTTGCTACTCATAGCAACAATCTTTGACTCGTGACGGTAGGTGCCTGACTGTCAGTGGTGGTCAGAAATGGAAAGGAAGTGTCCGGAAGTGTAGAGGTGACGATTCACCGAGGGAGCCATTCTGCCGGCACACAAAGTGGCCGCATTTCTTTCTTTCTTTCTTTCTTTCTTTCTTTCTTTCTTTCTTTCTTTCTTTGCCTCCTTGGACATTCTGCGATAAAATTACCAATCCAGTGGCGCTTTTGAAACAGTTCCCCGCTTGCAAATCGCCCCACGTATTACGATTTCATTGAAACCAATTGAAATTGCCATAAGGAACTTTTACAATGTAAGTATTTCACTATCTATCTATCTATCTATCTATCTATCTATCTATCTATCTATCTATCTATCTATCTACAACAGCCAGTTCGTATCTATCTATCTATCTATCTATCTATCTATCTATCTATCTATCTATCTATCTATCTATCTATCTATCTATCTCATCCCGTTCATCTCTTTCTCTTTCTCAAAATATATGCATATATATGTGCCTGTATGTGTTTGTGTGTGTGAATGCATCTATATTAAAGAATAATAGCATATTTGAGAATGTGTGCATATATGCGTGTCAACCACGCGAAGGATGATATTTGAATCTGTGCTCGTATGGTGGTTTATATATATATATATATATATATATATATATATATATATATATATATATATATATATATATATATATATATATATATTTGTGGAGCACTGTTTCAGAATTGTGGAAAAGTTCAAATAGATTTAAGTACTGTCACTGAAAACTCATCACACCCAAAGTAACTCATTTTTTGTACATTGACAGGCTCCAGATATTTGGATTTTTGTATTCATATATATTAACCAACCAGCGACGTCTTACGAGACGCGTGGTATTCTTTGAATCGACAAAATGTCTCTTAAAAATGAAACTTTGGAGGCTCACTTCTGAATGTGATCAATAATATTTTGCTTTCTTAAAAGGAATATTTATAATTTGGGAAATATACATACAATGGAATCCCTCATATCCGGAATCCCTCATATCCGGAGTGCCTCATATCCGGAATTCCGCATATCTGGACATGATTTTGGACTAATTGGGTGATATGTAACTGATATGAAGTATCTGTTTGTCCTGAAATTTACTTTGGATAATTGCTTATTTCACCCTAACGGCTTGTAGTTGTACAAAAGATGATGGGAATAAGAGGAAAGGAACAACTTTAGAATTATCGCAAAAAGTGGACATTTTAAACAGACTAGAGACGCTTGTGAAAGTTCATGATAACTAATGGCTGACTTCAACATAGGAAAGGCAAAAATGTATGATATAAAATATTCCAAAGAAACTATTCTCCAGCGTTCACACTGTCACAATGAACAAAGAAATAAAAAAGACATGATTGCGATGAACCTGGACTGAAACTGAAGAAGCTATTGAAAAGGTTGTCAGTTTTATGGAAAGAAAGCCAGCATTCAGCTATGATGATTGCAATAACGCGAGTTAAAAAGTGTATTTCGTTTAAAGAATTTCAAGAAAAAAAGCAAAACGAAATGCGGACAAATTGAGAATGACATTAGAAGAGAAAGAATCATCATGCAACAGCGATTAAAAAAATACTCGTTACATTATTTGTTTTGTATACATGACATACTTAATTTAATGAATTTTCATTAACATTACATAATATATTTCTTTTTCATTAAAATCAATTCCGTTATATTTCATTCACCATTATCTTATTTTGTTTACTATAAAACATTGAATGAAAATGTTCAACCTGATTTCAGTTCTTTTATTTTACCCGAACTTTGTAACCAATTCCTCATATCCGGAAGACCTTCTTAGCCCGGTTGTCAGGGATTCTACTGTAGTAGCCAATAAGCTTGAGATTCATCTGGATTCTACTATTTAATTATAAATATGATCAATTCTTGTTCGTTAACTAGTCTTTCCGTAAACCTTTGACCAGGGTGTTTGTTTGATCGTTTGGTACACAAACAAAACTGAAATTCTCATGATTAATTACTTATATTTTTTGCATATCTATTTGAGTATACAATATAAAAAAATGTTTACATTCGTCAACAGTTTCATCCGGTCGGCAACTAGAATTTATATAAACAGATAAACAATGTAAAAGAGACATAGACCTGTACACATATATATGCACTTTTTGTTTATCCTATACATATGCAATTCATTCGGTGGCACCGTAAAAAACATACACAAAGCATTTTATATGAAGGTGTTCACAAAGTATCTTTTATACATATATTATCTACAAATTTCGATAATTTTTATTCATTTGGGTATTACTTTTCATTAAAATTGAAATAAATAAATATCGTAGATCGTGTTTGAAGATTCTTAATTCTTCGTTTATACACGCATATTCCGCAATATATATACATATATATATATATATATATAAATGTATATATATGAATAAAAGGACAAGAGGAAAACTATCATACGCCGACGTGTTTTGTCCTTAGAGGGACCTTATCAAGCCAAATTTAGGATGTATTTTGTTGCACGTGTTTATATGCAAAAGCAAGGTTTATGAAGGTTTTAAATTTGAGAACGTTCATCAATGTTAATCAGGTGGTAGAAAGGTCAGTCAGAACATGTGGAGGACACATAATTCATATTATTAAGTACCATAATATTATTATATTAAGTACCATAATTCAAATTCTGTGAGTAATATTCAAGATATATATATATATATATATATATATATATATATATATATATATATATATATATATATATATATATAGTCATACACATAAAACAAAGTTTTCGCTGCATCACAGCTCATCAGTGTGGGTCGACGTCTGAGTGCTTCAAGCCGGGATCGAAACGAAAATCGACCGATTTGGCATCAGTCAGAAATCTTACCCCTAAGCTATCGGCGTACGACAGAGAAAAGGAAAATTTTAATGTGTTATATACGAGATGTATACAAATGCCAACAGCTAAGAGCGCTCAATTTGTAATTGAAGGGATCATTTAATAAATGAATATTCTCTAAATTTTGATCAGATTGTTATGGTTTGGGATGAACGTATTTTCTGTACATCTTCAAAAACATGAGACAACGGATTTAAACGTTTCCCTTCAGAATTTTTGACATTTTTGTGGTCGTGTATGTTGGCTTGGGAAAGTAATAACTCTTTTAGGAAATATGAGATTGGAACGAAAAACGTGACGTAGATTTATATTTTGATAAGATTCGATAGAGACACCCTCGAAAATCTAGATCAAAGTTGTGGTTGAATTTATTTCTGTGTAGGACTTGCATAAATATATATATATATATATATATATATATATATATATATATATATATATGATGAAAAATATGGAAAAGACAAAACAAATTCCGAATATGCAAGTTTACTGTTGCTTTACTGTCGACGTTTCGGTCTAGTAGACTATCTTCAGGACATGGTTATTAGAAAAATACTTAGGATTAGACGATATTTAAGTCAACATGAAAAGATGATAGACACAAGACTAATCAGAAACAGAACAACCTTGTGTCTATCGTCTTTTCATGTTGACTTAAATATCGTCTAATCCTAAGTATGTTTCTAACAACCATGTCCTTAAGATGGTCTACTAGACCGAAACGTCTGACGTCGACAGTAAAGCAACATTAAAACAGTAAACTTGCATATTCGGATTTTGTTTTGTCTTTTCCATATTTTTTATCATACCGTCGGATCTACATCCACATATTTGCTTACTTATACATACATACATACATATATATATATATATATATATATATATATATATATATATATATATATATATATATATATATGAAGAAATATAGTCTTAAAGTGTGCTATATTTATGGGATAAAGTGCTCAATATCAGAGATAGAGCGTGTGTAAATATAAAAGTGAACATAGAAGTCAACACTTAGAGGCGACAGTCTGTTTCATGCTAGTGCAATCGTGAGGCAACTAGTTGCCTGACGATTGCACTTTTACATATATATATATATATATATATATATATATATATATATATATATATATATATATATATATATATATATATGTCTGTGTGCGCGTGTGTATGTATAAGCAAATGACACAACGGTCAAGATGGTTCGTTTCGTTCTTCAGACTAACAAAGGTTTTATTGATGGAATCAGACTTGCAGGGGGAAACAAAAAACGGCAGTTGCAGTTTTACAGCGAAAGCTTTAAAGATAAAACGATGGTCAATCTTGCAATTTAAATTGCCATACAGTATGGTTCTCTCGTTCAGCAATAATAACATTAATAATAATAATAATAATAATAATAATAATAATCAAAGTTAATAGCCCAGACATCGAGATCAAAGACCACAAGAACAGAATGTGCTTTCTTATTGACATGGCAGTCGCTGCAGATTGTAATATATCTTTGAAGATCTTAAAAAAATATCAAAATACAAAGATCTTCAAGAGGAAATCTAAAAAAAAAAAAAATTGGCACATGATAACATCAATAATTGCAGTTGTAGTTGGAGCCCACAGGTGGATTGGAACAGGGAACGATAGGTACATTGAAAGGATTTCTGGAACAGTTCACATATTACGAAGAGTCTTATGTATGTAAAATATGTGTGTTCTTAGGGTTTTTATTTATTTTTATTTTCCTTTATGACATTTTCCACCGATCATGTTTTTTTAAACATGATCGGTGGAAAATGTCATAAAGCCACTTTTGACCTTAGGTCTTTCGCTGGGATCCGGAATAAAATATGTATACAACCGAAGTCCAAGAAAATAATAATAATAATAATAATAATAATAATAATAATAATAATAATAATAATAATAATAATAATAATAGTTTTGAAAAACTAAACAAAGACTTGGAGATGGAAAAAGAGAAAAACTGTTGCACTAAAAAAATAAAATTGTTCGGATTGTGGTTGGAGCTTTGGGTCTGATAAAGAAAGGACCTCAACAACAAACTAATCTGTTTTGTTTAATTAAGTGGGAACAACAAAAAACACCACCTTCGCCTGCCTTCGGTCACTGGCTATGATAGGCCATTGGATTATGAAACAGATGAAGGTCAAACATTTTTTTTATAATGATAATAATATAGCGTTGTCATATTCTTATTGATTGATTGATTCATTCATTTTTTACGGATTATCAACCCATTGCACATTATCTAAAACTGTAATTTATTTTAGATAGTAAGAATTTTAGGAGAGATAATCATGTTTAAGTGAATAAATCTAACTAATTAACACATAGCAAGGGGAAAGAGTGGATTCATGCCTTTCTCAAGTTTATTTGCGCGTATAATGAAGTCAATGGGAATTCGAACTCCGTTCTCCAATTAACAATTCCGAGCCAGTATCCTTTACACCACCCTCACATTCAAGTTTACATCACGTGGTATTCCCAAGCGGTCACCGAGGTACCGAGCAGACGTTGGTTTGCATCGGTGATCGTATGGGAACCGATATTTCAACGTAATATGGCCGGAAGCTGACATGTGCTTAAAATTGGCTTTAGAACAATGTTCTGTGAAATACGGACTTACCTTTAGACACACGATAATAATACGTTCTTAATCCATGGTTTCGAAAATATATTGTTATTTTCATTATTGTTGTTGTTGTTATCATAATAATTTTTCTTCTCATCATCATCATCATCCTCAGAGCTGTTAATTAATATCGTACTTATTTGCTAGTTCGTTCATAAGCTAAAGATATTATGCTATCACTATCAGTCGTCATCTTTCTACTTAATTTCTTTTTTTATTGGCCCCTCTCTTTAATAAGTTTTTTATTCTCACTTTCTTTCACACTCAGTAACTCCTAGAGTCTTAGTGGCTTCATCGCCTTCCTTGGGGAGAAATGATTAGAAAAAAGACATTTATTATTACTGAAGAGATTTGTGAAGCTGAGAAAACTATTTTACAATAAGAAATTCTCGATAAATCTCGAGAGATGTTTATAGAAAAAACAGAGAAATGACGTCATCTGTTTATGACCCGTTGAAGTATACAATGGCACCTAGATCCCTACGTCAGCTTACACTCTACCGATGACCTATTTTGCAAAACCCTGTTCTATATATTCGTATGTTTCGATGCAGATGATGCAAATAATATTGATTACTTTCGTTTATTATCGGATTCAGATTGCGTACATGAACTAGAAGCAAACTGAAATAATTTCCTTTTACATCGATTGTATATTTCCTGTTATGAAGTTTATTCGAGGCATCGACCGAGGCTATAGCTTCTTTAATTGTAATTAACAATTAAAAGTAATTTAACGTATTGTGATTTTTTTGTCATTGCCACAATTACCGTATTGATGATTGTCATGTCTATTGACTGGATTGTCAAGCAACTGCTCTGGCCCATTGTTGCACGTTAGAATTCTATTCTCCGCTGTATAATACCTCGTAAAAACTGGTAAATACATTGAACCAATGAAGGTAGTAAGCTTTCCTATGTAAACGTTTTTATGAAATCGTACGTGGTGTAGCGATGCTGAAGCAGCTTTTTTAAAATGACGACGTTGATTTGGTTTATTTTGTTGCACTATTTACATTGTTCGGTCTGTTGTCCTCATCTTTGTTGCCAAATTCACGACGTTTCGGCCGTTGTACGCTTCGGCCTTCTTCGAGATCTGTCTATATTTCTGAGATGAGGTATTGTTCGGACTATTGTCCACATGTTTATTGTCATATTCACGACGTTTCGGCCGTTGTATGCTAGACCTTCTTCGAGATCTGTCTATATTTCTGAGATGCGGTATTGTAACTATTTACACTATTTACATTGTCCTCATCTTTTTTGCCATATTCACGGCATTTCGGCCGTTGTACTCTCCGGTCTTCTTCAGGTGAGTGGACTTTTGAACAGTGAGTTCAAGACATCCATATACCACAAGTCAACATTCATTGGACAATATCTCAACTTCAGCTTCCAACGTCCATGCAGTGTAAAGAAAGGGGTTGTCTTCTGCTTACAACATTGAGCGATCCAGAGGTATGTGAACAAGAAATGGCCAGTATAGGCAGTATCCTACAACGTAATAACTACCCTGGGTACATGCCAGGAGCTCCGACAAAACTGGGATAGAAGGTTACAAGAGGATAACAACACTACTGCCTACCCTATGTGAAGGGATTATTTAAAAAATACAAAAGATCTGTGTCCATATATCAGGACACCTTTTTACACCCTTGATATTCTGAAGTGAGTGAACCATATATATATATATATATATATATATATATATATATATATATATATATATATATATATAGTGGTCTGTTTTTATTTAAATTATTAGCTCTGATTTACATTGAGCTCTCTGGATTTTATCCTCCTTGGGTCTACCCATACGGATTACCTAGTCTTTCATAAATTTATATATATATATATATATATATATATATATATATATATATATATATATATATTTCCATTATATATTCCTTTCCATTAATTCATTACCTCCTTTTATCTATGTATTTTAAAGTTATTTTTAAACGCCTTTTTTTCCTCTTTTAATTTTAAATTAATATTTCATTCTTCATATAACCCAAAATTAGAGTAATAAGGTTAATATTCGGGTTTAATTTGATAAAACTTTTTCCTTTAAGATAAATACCTTTCACCTTCCCCTGACCCCTGTCTCGTGCCTTTCGTCTGACTGAAACATTGAAATGGATAAATTCTGTATTAGTCTTTTGACTGTTTTTTTAAGCTTTCTGTTTGTAACCTAGGGAAGGTTACTGAATAGAGTAATCGCACGAAGGTTGGTAATGAACGATAATACTTAGGACAAGAACAACACATATATATATATATATATATATATATATATATATATATAGTTTCAAGATGTGCTATATTTATGGGATAAAGTGCTCAATATCAGAGACAGAGCGTATGTAAATATCAATATAAAAGTGAACATTGAAGTCAAAACCCAGAGGCGACAGACCTGACGATTGCGTCCAGCATGAAACAGCCTCTGAGTATTGATTTCAATGTTCATATATATATATATATATATATATATATATATATATATATATATATATATATATATATATATATAAACCTAGTCCTTAGAGGAGCAACACGTCAAGTAGAAGGCCCGTAAACTTCACGAAGTTGGTTGTAGATGGCCTTATGTGTACAGATTGTGGTAGAGTGTGTTTGTCGATGGCTGGTCTAAGGATTCATTTGAGAGCGCACCAACGGAAGGTGGCAGTTGATGATAAAACCACAGACGTCCAGCAATTGAAATGTAATCGTTTTGGGTCCAGATGTTGGTCCAGATCCAGGTCCAGATGCGATTTCATGCGACATTTTAAATTGCATGATAATGTACCACCCGTCGTCGGACCTCTTAAGTGCCCTGTTGTTAGCTCAACAAAAAATACCTAAACCCCCTCAACCTTTCTTTCTCCAACATATGTGGTATTTGTACCAACTTCTGCAGTGTGGAATTGTATCTCTTCGAAAATTCTCTTGAACTCTACAACTATTGCCTCGCTGCTTCCTGCTTTCCAGCTTGTTGGAAGTCCTCCTCTGTAGTTCCTGATTTTAAGAACTCTGGTGAACCTTCTGACCCCTCTAACTATGGCCCTATCTGGCAAAGTATTCGAGGCTTTAATCAAAGCTGAAGTGGTTAAACATCTTACCTCTCACGACCTACTGCTCTGACAAACACGATATCTTCCGCTCTGCCAGGTCTACCGCTGATGTGCTAACGGTCATCACTGAATATGTATATCAAGCTCTTGATAAGAACGACGAAACTCGAGCTGTGGCTCTAGATATCTCGAAGCCGTTTGAAAGGGTTTGGAACGCTAGTCTTTTAAGTATGCTCCAGGTGTATGGTTTTACAGGACCGTTGTTTGATTTAATCCAATCGTTCTTATCAAATCGTGAAAGGTCGCTTTGAACAGGCTAGATTCCAGATCCTTTCGCAGAACACGAGTGTCCCACACCTACAAATCTCTACCCTGCGTCCTACACTGTTTCTGATCTTTATTAATGATCTTCCTGATGTCATTAATTCCAAAGTAGGCATTTATGCAGATGACACTGCCATTTACTCCTGTCTCAATAGCAAATCCGTCAGAGATGAAAAAGTTAACCTGGCCGCTACCCTTGAAAAGGGCCTCCATTCAGTGGTTAACTAGAGCAGAAAATGGCTTGTAAATTGTAATGCCGCCAAAAGGAAACCGCTCTCATTCAACTACCATAGAGAAACTTTCCTGCCCACCATTTGCATGGCTGATGCTAGACACTCATGAAGAGCAAAACACTGCGCCATCTTGGTCTCACGTTTTTAACTGACTTGAAGTGGAACCACTACGTCGAATCCATAGCTGCATCTACTGCAAGGAAAGTTGGGTCACTTTGTCGTGCCAAAAGTTTTTTCTCGTCAGAATCCATCTTGCACATCTAAAAATATACCATTCCTCCGTGCATTGAACACTGTTGCCATATCTGGTCTGGTGCTCCTGCTATTCATCTCGAAGTTCTTGACAAAATCCAGACAAAGATCTGCAATGTAATCGATCCTGTAATCGATCCTAACTTGATATTCCGACTTAAATCACTTTCTCACCGACGTGGCGTGGCTTCCCTCTGTCTTTTCTACAAATATATTTGCATGGCAACTGCTCTGACGAGCTTTTTTCCCTGGTGCCGAGACGACGTGAAATTAAGCGTGCTACTAGGAGCGTGGTTGATCATTTAGATTACAATCAACCTGACGAAAATTTGCCACACCAATTTTTGATCGCCTGGAGTGATGGAACACGATCCAAATAAACCTTCTGAATGTTTTTTTTTCCCGCAGTTCCGACGCTGACTTATCTCCGAAATCCATAGAGCCTAAAATTGCCAACGTGGAACTTGTCAAACTCTAAATTTGAGGCATTTATCCGTGGAGAAAACGTCGACATTCAACAAAGTCTGACTCGTAACAGAACGTGGCAAGCGGAATAAAATAATATGTATCAACACGGTAATTTTCTCTCTTCCTTTAATAATGACACTAGAAAGCTTGTTCGTGAATATGAAAGGATCCAATTGAAAATAAGTAGACAAAACTTGTCTAAATTATTCATATATATGTATGTGTATGTGTGTGCAATATGAATTAGTAGCAATAAAACGGTATACTCTTATAGACAATTAAGTGCAAGCATATTCTTTAAATATATATATACTTTGGGGTGGGGGATGCCTACTGAGGGCGAGATATGAAGAAACAGGAGCATCGAGGAAAAAAGGCTCTTTTAGAAAAGGGCTTTTAGCAACTGCTTTGTAGCATTAGAATCTAGTAATATTTTTTTTTTTACAAAATCTATAAGACTAAATTCACAACCAATCTAAACTTGAAAAATATGAAAGTTTGTATTTTGCTGACATATGTAAGTCAGACCAGAAAACGAACATAAGTTGGGACTAATGCACTATGTTTATAGGCATAGCGATATAATTCCGGGTGTTGCGACAACCTAATGGCATTTAAGATAAGACTAAATACATAGGTATTAATTGTTGTTTTGAATTTGCAGTATACCTAATGACAAGAAAGAAGTGTCATCATATCGGTGCAGAATGGGGATTCTAGGCATATGGGCTTGGGCCCAAAGGAGCAGTAGTTAGAAAAAGGTTACGAACCACTGTTGGTGGATTTTATTTAGCGGCATATCAACACCTCTATGGATTGTTTAATGCCGAAATCTAAATATTTTGAAAACAATTTTATGGTCTCAGATACATATAATCAGAAGGCAATTGTATGCCTTCAACTATAGATAAAATGTATTGTTGGTCATTTTGCTATAAATATGTATTGTTGCCAATTTTGTTTATATTATCTTTTGCTAGGGGATTCTTTATTTGTTCATAGATAGGACTCACTCTAACACCCCGGGTCAGGGTGGAGCTGGGAACAACAACAATTAAGAGGTGGTTCCATGCTTCTCAAAACCTACAATCTCCTGATTAGAAGCCTTGCTGCTGGATGCAGTTTATCGTCATATCCAGGACTAACGGACCACTGATTTAAATCATCAATAATAGATGGTTGCACTTCCCGCATCACAGGAACAGTCTCAGCCAGACTATGTTCTCATTTCAATTCTCTATTCAAAGCCGATGATCGCTAGAACATTTCTAAGTTCCCCTAAAGAAAATTAATGTGAGGAAAAAATAGATGTAGTCTCATGGTAATTTAGTCTTGTGCTAAACGTAATCGATAAGAATTATTGGTCTTCAATTTTCATGTCACGTTTTTGGTCATGCTTTTATACTCGGTCTGAACAAATGGATTTGCTTTGGAGAGATATTTTTTTTTATTAGTTATTAGCAGAATTGCCAATTCCCACCTGCAGACCAACGTCAGTCGCTGAGAAATATCTGAAGCATATTTCTTCGTTCAAAACGAGGCTTTCAATACAAGTTGTAAGATGTCTGCTTTTCAATAAGTGGTTATTTTTCATCCAACTCCAAATCAAGGTCGCAAGACGACTATAGGAAGAGTGCTTTGTGAAAAATGCATTTGAAGAATGAAAGACGCCGTTGAATGAAGACCAAATGCTGACCGAGAAGTCGAAAGTCAAAAGATTAAAGGACATTTATCCAGTTCGACAGAGCAATGCTTATCACCCGTTAAACTATAAAGAGCGTTACCCTTGGACAATGACGCCAACATCGAAGTTGTAACAACTTTTTATTTGACCAATCGAAACCGGTTTGAGATTTAGAGCGCTGTTAGACAGTTTGTTATATATTATTAGTGAAATTATATGATTATAGGTCTTATAAGGGAAGCTAGAAGGTTTTATAATTTATATGACAAATAACAGGATTTTCTCATCTCTTAGTGAAATGGCGTTATTTTTTTTTCGTTTTTGGTTGTTGGTGTTCTTCTTTTTCTTCTTCTTCTTCTTCTTCTTCTTCTTCTTCTTCTTCTTCTTCTTCTTCTTCTCATTATTATTATTATTATTATTATTATTATTATTATTATTATTATCGACTAATTGCTCCCTAATACAAAGCTCAAGAGCCTCTCAAAGTAGAGGGATATTCTGATTTTCTGTTTATTTGTTATTTTTTAATTATTAGTATTACAATTATGCTTGTTCCTCCCCTTGTCAGTTCGCACGACCGTTACACCCTGCCAATACCTCAGAAATAATAGAATATTCCATTTTGATCGCGTGGAAAGATGGGAAAAGACACTACTTGGTTTCAGTCAGAAAATGAAAGAAAGAAAGAAAAAAGTGTTTAACGCCTGTTTCAGCGAAATGAAAAAGTTGTCAATTTCAAATTTTTTTCATTTGTACCCCCTTACTTCTTAAAATAACGACCAGAATTCATATTTATGATTGTTATTGCAATATTTTGTTAAAGTCGTTAAGCTCAAATATTTAACGATGCGATAGCGGAATTTCTATGGGTATTTTATCGTCGTAGAACTTTCCATAAGCATATTTACCATTTACTTGAGAATTAAGATTCATCAAAATATTAAAATAGGAAAACCGTGAAATTTTCACGAGTTAATACTAGTTATTATTATTATTTGTATATGTTATGCTTCCAGCTTTGTATCCCGTAGAGCCGGGTCCAATCTATGGTCCTTAAGCCCTATAGGGGAATTGTCACTTAATTGATAGCACTCTTTTTAGTATATGCGATGTTTCTAGTAGAGTGATCTGGGCAATTAGTATGTTGATGTTACCTGGGACACAGTAAAATTGTCCATTCCTTTTCTCACAAGGCCCATTGCTCCAATTACTATTGGTACACTATTAGTCATCATTCCCCACATGCTGTTAATCTTGATCTCCACGCCCTTATATTTGGACAATTTCTCAGGTGGTACTGCTATGTCAATAAGTATAGACTTCCTGAATTCCTTGTCTTTTAAGATAATATCAGGTCTGTTGGCTTTTATTTCCCCATCAGTTTGAATTGGCATGTCCCAGAGGATAGTTACATCGGTATTTTGATTAACTGTGTCTGGTTGGTGCTCATACCATCTCTTAGTGGTTTCGATTTTGTGCTTGCATATTGTTATGGTGAAAGACACCTAGTCTATAGATAATAAACTCTCCCATCTATTATAAGTAGGAGTCGAATACAAAAAGTAGTCAGCGACCACAACTCGATTACTCTGCGTAATACTGATTATTACAAGTTCCTAACGTTTTTGTACGTTGAACCTATTTAGGACGAATTTAGTCCAAATACAGTTTCCACTGAGGAAATAACTCTACAACACATATCTCCCAGTGCGCATATGTCGCTACCTTGTTATGTCTGTGGGTATATTCATTTTTTGTGCCAGTTCCGGACATCCTGAGATTAAATGGTCGTGAGTTTGTTCATATTTTCCGCAGATCCTGCATTTCGGGTTAATTCCACCCTTGATGTTATAACAGTGATAGGATCTGGGCGCAAAGCTTTGGTCTTGGTCTGCAATAATTAGGTCTTCTGTTTCAGCATTCAACCCGGTGCTCCTCAGCCACTGATGTGTTTTCTGTTGGTCCACATCTGCTTTTTTCGTTCTTTTTATGTATTTTCCATGCAACGTCTTGTGCTCCCAGATTTTTTTGTAATTTTATTTGGCCAAGTTTTTTGCTTTCGTTATTATTATTATTATTATTATTATTATTATTATTATTATTATTATTATTTTCTTTTCGGGTGTTGGTTGTCTTATTTGTTTAGTTTCAAATATTGACTTTGTTTAATATATTTTAAATCAACGCAAGAGTTATCCCAATACTGAAATCTTAAGTGATTGATTGATTTCTATTTTGCAGCTTATCAACCTCTATAGATTATTTTAAAGCCAGAAAATATTTTCCGATTATAATATTTGTTTTTAGATAATAATGATTTATTAATACGTTCTACTAATTAACCCATACCTGGGAGAAGAAGCAGTAGATTCATATGTTTCCCAAGGGTATTTGCATGTAAGTGAATATAACGAACTCAACTGGAATTGGAACGCGGTTCTCCGATTAACAATTCTGAGCCATTATCCATTACACCACCCGCACATCCAAGCTTACGACACCTGGTATAGCCCATCTGATTACCAATCTAGGTACTGAGCAGGTTCAACAATGACACAGATCTTTCTAATTAACCTATAGCTGGGGGAAGAAGAAGTGGATTCATATGTTTACCAAGGGGTTTTGCGCGAAGGTGAATATAACGAACCCAACGTGAATTTGAACTCGGCACTCCGATTTTCAATTCCGAGCCGTTATTAATTACATCAACCGCACATCGAAAATTACAGCACCTGATTGTCTCAAGCAGTGACCCATCCAGGTACTGAACAGGTACGACTTTGCTTAACTTCGGTGATTGTACGTGAACCAGTGTTTCAAAGTAATATAGGCCGTAAGCCCTTTATACTACCCGTATATCCAAGCGTACAGAACCTGGTATTACCCAGTGTTCACCTAACTAGTTACTGACCAGGCTCGACGTTGCTTAACTTCGGCGATCGTACAGGAACGGGCGTTTCAACGCGATGTAGTCGTAAGTCCTTTATACAGCTTACAACTGGTATGCTCAAGCGGTTACCCATTTAGATACTGATCAGAATCGACGTTGCTTAACTATGGGGATCGAACGGGAACCGGTTTTTCAACGTAATGTGACTGTAAGCCTCATACGCGTAGCAATCGTCAGGCACGGATTTAAATCTGATATATACTGTATATACTCGCGTATCATGCGACCAATGAAGATCTAATTTTGGAGCTAATTTGACTACACTAAATGGATATATAGTTTAGTCAACGGCGTAGCCAGGGTCAGCAGTACATACCTTCTTAAATTAGCTTCAAAAGTCACATGATAAGCAAGTATATACGGTATATATATATATATATATATATATATATATATATATATATATATATATATATATATATATATAAGCCAAAAGATTTCCTAATGCTTTATTATTTATATATAAACTCACAACGTGAAGTGTGATAGAAGGGGAGGATAAAAGCATATTGAAATTTTATTGGAGGGGGAGTAAACAAAATGTACATACTTTCATCCTGGTTCGTACGAACTCAAAAAGTACTTTATAGTACGTATGCATCGAGTCATTATTTCCGATCTTTCATTCAGTAGATTTTGTTACAAGAAATTAAAAGAAAACATGAAAATAAAAAATGACAAATATCCGATTGTAAACTGGAAAATATTTAAAAAAAAGAGAAAAACTTACAGCAATCTAGTGATATCTCTAAACTGTGCCAAGAGGAAAAGTTAAAATTTCCACACCAAAAAAATGTAGCGATTTCCGGATCCAAAAGAACTTTTAACACCAGAAATCCGGTCTGAATTCGTTGCTTTCATAGAAAATCTTTCTTAAGCGCATGTGAGCTTGGATAAAAAAAAGTATGTACATTTAAATTAACTTCTTCTTCTTCTTCTTCTTCTTCTTCTTCTTCTTCTTCTTCTTCTTCTTCTTCTTCTTCTTCTTCTTCGCCTCCTCCTCCTCCTTCTTCTTCTTCTTCTCCTCCTCCGCCTCCTCCTCCTCCTCCTCCTTCTTCTTCTTCTTCTTCTTCTTCTTCTTCTTCTTCGTGCGTTTGTTTATTTATTTTTGAAAATAATAATGTAGCATTCATGAGTCTTTTTTTTAAAATAAAGCGTTAAGAGGTAATTTTATAAAAATCGCCTAAGGATACCGTAAGATTGAAACCAACTGACCTCATGACTTTTAATATATATATATATATATATATATATATATATATATATATATATATATATATATATATATATATATATATATATATATGTACTTTGGAGTAAAAAAACTGTAAACTTTATTGAAAGCAACCAAAATACTGCGGAGAGTCCTGGAATATTGAGGAGGTTTGGTGTTCTTTAATCTCCAATGACTGCCACTGATTATTACAGTCTCAGTGAATGTTTAATATTACTGCTACTAATAAAAGTTATTCAATCTGTGAAGACGTGATATTGTCCAGACTAAAATTGTTTGCATGGGTCTGAGAAAATTATAGAGATACGATAAGACTTGTTGTCACACAGCCTCAATTGATAACCACCAAATATTTGGTGTAACATTAAAATGCATGAATAATAATAATGATCATGGATAAATGATAAAAGAAATGTTGCTGATGATTTAGGAGATATAAAATAATATCAATAATGTTATTGATAAAACCGATAATATTTGACGAAGGACAAGTTGGCCAATTATTTCACGACAATTTTAATTGTTTTCTTCTTCCTCTTAAAGAACCCGCACATTCTGGAATTCGCATTGCGGTAGTCAATGCAATACGTCGATTGGTTTAAAATAAGGTTGGAAGACTCTTTCTCTGCAGATTAATCTATCGACTCGTTGGGTAGATTGCAAAGCCCGTTTTCCTAACCTCTGTATAACATTGTCGGCCACTTGGGTTTCTATCCAGCCAATTTAAAAGAAAATAGGGGATAGTCTGTATCGAGCCAACAGCAGACATTATGAGCCCCCCTCAGTATAACGCATTAAATATGCGTCGGGCACTTACAATTCATTTTGTGTCGTGTCCTTTCAGGTTATTATGCCACACCACAACTACTGAGTGTTAAATTCTCCAAGCCCTCTTTCTTCATTATCAGCCTCAGAAACTTCGACTGTCTCTTTCCTTCTGATTCTAAGTAAAAGTGTATTTCTGATCTTAATCTATTAAAAAACATCCCCATTACGCACATGTTACGTTCATGGTATTCACACCATCTTTCTGTAGAATCCTGATATACAGCAACTGATGCAAAAATTGGAAAAGTAGAGCAGAAAGTTATATAGAGAAAACTAGTAGGATGAATTTAAAAAGAAAACTGATTGGATGAATTCTTTCTGCTTATATATATATATATATATATATATATATATATATATATATATATATATATATATATATATATATAAGCAGAAAGAATTCATCCAATCAGTTTTCTTTTCTTTCTTCTTATATATATATATATATATATATATATATATATATATATATATATATATATATATATTTTGAACGATAAAAATTATTAAAAAAATTAATTAAAATCTTCAGACATACTGGATTGTAGATTAATATTCTTACGTTTTTTTTTATTATTATTTCATTTAGATTCCTCGACTAGTTTCGGCCAACATGCCCATCATCAGGAGAAAAAAATATTTCTGCTTGCTGGTAGCAGTAAACTACAGAAATGAATGTTTTGATGGAGAAAATGAACTTTTGTCTGTAGTTTTCATTTGTTTTTTTAAATTTTTTATCTTTTTAACATGAGTTTATTAACATTCCTTGTGTTGGTCAAACAGTCTCTTTTAAGTTGTCATTTGAGATAAGAGCTGGATGGATTCATGCTGCTTTGAATTCCCTTGGTCAGTTTGGCAGTTTTATTGGTACCTGGAGAGGGGATGGTAAGTGTGTGTGTGTGTTATTTAGTTTAGTGTGTGTGTTATTTAATTATTTAGTCTCTGGTAAGTGTGTGTGTGTGTGTGTGTGTGTGTGTGTGTGTGTGTGTGTGTGTGTGTGTTATTTAGTTTTTAGGGAGTGAGTGAGTATGATATGTGTTAGCTTGTATATTGCTATGGGTGTGTGTTATCATTTGGCTCATTAGGAAAGTGAGTGAGTATGATGTGTGTAAATGTGTATATTCGTGTGGGTGTGTGTATAAGTGTGAGGCCTCAACACCTCCGCAAGCATGTCTGTTTTGTATGGGTGTGAAATGTGGGTAGGTTTTGATTTGTAGGGTTATGTATTACTACTATCTATATTGTTAAATTTATGGTTTAGCCCGGCTGCATAGTGTGTTTTTAAACGTCGTATCTACTTATTTTCATGGAACTCTAAAATCTTTCTAATGTTATTTGCTTTGGGATTTTCTATTCTCTCAATTATAGTGAATTTGGCATGGGTTTTGAAATCGTGTTTTTCTAGGCGGAAATGTTGTTCTACAGGTAATAATTTTTCATGGGGAGTCGACTTAATTCGATTGCGATAATTATTAATTCTCTAGTGAAAGGGCCATTCAGATTTTCCTACATATTGTTTCCGGCATAGTGTGCATTCTAGGAGGTAAATTATGTTATGACTTCTACAGTTAGAGTCGTGGTAGATTTTGAAAGTAGATTTAGTGACTGAGTTAGTGAATGAATTCGTGTGTCTAACGTGGTTGCAGCATAAACTTCTTTTGTTGTTACATGGTTGGGAAAATCCTGTTGTTTTTGCTGTTAGTTTATCACGGATTACCTTGTCCCCTAAAATGCGGTTACTACCTATGATTTCTTTTAGGTTCTTAGGTCTACGATATGCTAGAAGGCCGGGTTCCTTAAATAGTTTTTTTTAGGTCTGGTTTGAGATGTAGTATTTCCCAGCGACCTTTGATTATTTGGGATAGTGGAGGCAGAGTGGGGTTGAAAGTGGTTACTAGAGGAATGCGGCTAGATTTATTTTTAATTTTGTACATTAGGGTGTTTTCTCTAGGTGTGGAAATTGCTTTATTTATTTGTTCCCTGATTAGGTGTTGTTTATAGCCACGTGTTGTGAATTGATGCTCCAGATTTTCAATGTGTTTGTTTAATTCTTCATTGTGGGAACATATCCTTCTGAGTCTAAGTGCTTGTGAATAGGGAAGGTTCTCTTTGAGGTGTTTAGGGTGGGAAGACTTAAAGTATAGATAGTTGTCGGTGTCGGTGATTTTAGTGTGTAGTGTCGTTTGTAGTTTCCTGTTTTCATCTATGTAAATGCGTGTGTCTAAAATGTTACTGATGTTTTGGATTTTTCATAGTCAAACTTAATTGAGTCGTGCACTGTGTTTAGGGTCATGAGGAATCGGGTGAGTTTGTCGTCACTGCCCGTGTATACAAAGAATATATCATCGATATATCTTGCATAGAATACAAGTTATCCAAAGACCCAAAGGTGGCTGGAGCAGGCATTGAAATCCACTCAGGAGGGAAATGGAGAGTAGAGAACGAATTGCGTGTCGCGAAAGAAAGGCTCCGCGAAAAGGCCATATTAGGCGCTGTGGCTACGGGACGAGCAGGCTTAGGGTTTTTTCCTACCATTCGGGTGGACAGAGCTAAAGGTAAAGAAAAGAACCTTTTAATACAAGAAGAAGTACGCAAAGGTGAGGAGGAGAAAAGGGTAGCAAAGATGGTAGCACTAAGGCAACAAGGTGCGTGGACTAATTGGGAATCTATTATTTACAGGAAAATAAAATGGTCGGACATATGGAATAATGATATCAACATAAAATTCCTTATTAAGACTGTATATGACATCCTTCCCAGTCCTACCAACCTCCACCTATGGTATGAAACAGAATCGCCACTATGCCGATTGTGTTCGCGTCATGGAACTCTAAAGCATATTCTAAGTAGCTGTAAGAGAGCCCTAACGGAAGGCCGGTATAGATGGAGGCATGATGAAATATTAAAGGATATAGCAAAGATAGTTAGTACGGCCATCAGCAATAATACCTTAAACCTAGATAAAAGAGCCATAGAGTTTCATAGAGCTGGTGAGAAACCCCCCAAAAAGAACAAGAACATAGCAAATATCCTGTCACCAGCAACGGACTGGGAATTAAGGGTCGACGTAGGGAAAAGATTAAAATTCCCCGACCACATCGTGCAAACATCTTTACGCCCAGATTTAGTATTTTTCTCTAACAATATTAAGAAAGTAATAATGTGGGAACTGACAGTGCCATGGGAAGAGCATGCAGAAGAAGCCCACGAACGGAAGATGTTAAAATACGACGAATTAAAAACGAGTTGTAAAAACAATGGATGGAAATCAAGCTGTTTACCAATCGACGTGGGTGTAAGGGGTTTTGCTGCAAGGTCGCTTTGCAAAGCCCTAACTGATATTGGCTTAGCAGGTGCTAACAAAAGAAAGGCCATTCGGACCATAACTAATACAGCAGAAAGGACAGTAAAATGGTTATGGATTAAGCGTGATAGCTCTTGGACTACAAAGTAAAATTATTAAGCCAGTTAAATCTGTAAATAATTATTATATAATAGTAACATAATATTGACAGCGTTTTCATATATGTATATATGTATGTATATATATATATATATATATATATATATATATATTTAAATACATGACTTTATTTGTACAGATACAGTCAACGAATATATGTCAATTGGTAAATTGTGTTATTTGTAAATATATTTTCATGTTAAACCCTTTTTATAAGCGGTAGTTTAAATTACTATTTACCTTAAGCGTTTTTTGTTGTTTTTTTTTTAATCGGAATTATAACACGTACATAATGTATTTATAGAGTTTTTTCTCTCGATTTTTGTTTTAAATCGTTTGTATATTATTTCTATTCTATATTATTAGTTTATAGGGTTTACTTTTAAGCGATTCATATATGTATACATGTGTGTGTGTGTGTATTTATAATGTGTGTGTGTGTGTGTAGTTTTATAATGTGAAGTATAATAATTATTCCAGGAGCATTTCGTAGTCTACTGTATTTAAACGACCTTAAATTTGTAAATAGTTTAATGGTAAGGAATATTATGTTGATTACTTTACTTTATCGATTTTCTTTCTAATTTTATTATTGTGTGTAAAGAAATAGACTATGTTCATGTACAATTATTTAAATATGGCGAATAAAACCAATCCAGTTAAAGTTAACCTGTAACAATTTTTTTTTTTTAAGAATCGGGCTAAACGATAAATGTAATAGTAGGGTTGAGTTTAATTCCCCCCCCCCCAAAAAACCCCAAAAAAAACAAATAAAATACAACCGGCAATATTTAAACGATGCAACACTTAGGGAAGGGATTAAACTTAGGAATATTAAAGATTACCTCCTCGGTTATCCATTGAAGCTGCTATCCACCAAAAAAAAAAAAAAAAAAAGAAGAAAAGCTAGTCCCCACTGCGGGCCATTTAAAAAAAAAAAAAAAAAAAAAAAAAAAAAATAGTTCGCGCAGCTGATTGTTTGTACAAACAGCCAATCGGATGTGCGGAATACGTGGTCTTTCTTCGTAGAACTCTTTAAAAAGGCCAGAGTAACTGTTAGCGTTTTAAAAGTGAGGGGGAATCAGGGTTAGATCTCCCCTGATTGGGTCGATTTGGTGATGGGGTGTATGATGTTGAAAGACCCGAAACTTCCTGATGAACCAAGTCAAAACATCACTGACGACCCCCTCGGGCGCCTACTTAAAAGCGTATTTTTGAATTATTCTTCCTACTGTTTTAACAGTGACATCCGGGAACAGACCGGACGACGAACCAGGAATAGACTGGTTGACAAATTGGAAAGCCAATTGACGGTGAGGAGAGACCACAAACTGTATTTCTGGGCTAGCAACCCGACTTACGCAACTCTGAAAACGCTACAGAAACTCATTCGAATAAATACCCCCAGGGGATTCCGAGAGGTGGGGAGAATGAGATCCCCATTAGGCCGGATGAAACGGAAACGAACCAAGCTACGAATTTACGGACAACGAGACTGATATGCCCATGTGGAAAAATATGTAAAAACATGCGCGGCCTTAAAATCCATCAGACAAAAATGAGGTGTCAGGTGCGGTCGAACCAACAGCAGCGCGCAGGAATTTTTCCTGGTGAGACGCAGGAGGCGCAAGGCCGGGAAGCTCACCACAGTGCCCAGTCCCTCCAAGCAGAGGTTCAAGTAGGGCCTGATACTCCATTTCGAAGAAAGATAAAATGGCCCCCAGCCAGTAATAAACACGACTGGCACGAATTCGACGTGGACATCAGCGAGATCCTTAAAATAACATCAAGAGGCTCGGTGGATAAACGACTAACGACAATGTCCAAAATCATCATTAGTTATGCAGCAGGAAAATTTGGATATGAGGATCGGAAGGAAAAGAAAGGTATTAGCAAAGAAAATAGGAGGGAATTAAAAATTAAACAATTTAGGTCGGAACTCAAAACTCTTCGGAAACAATACAAAATCGCGAAACCCGAAGAAAGACAACCGTCACGGGAGCTTCGAGACCTAATTCGTTTAAATATGAAGTCGTTACGTAGAGCAGAATGGCATAGACGAAGGAGGAAAGAAAGGGCGAAGAAACGGATGGCATTTCTTTCTAATCCATTCAATTTTACAAAGAAGCTGTTAGGGGAAAATCGAAGTGGACACTTGGAGAGTACCCCCAGTGAAATTAATGCTTTCCTCCAAGAAACTCTGAGTGATCCAAACAGACAGCTAGATCTTGTAGAAAATACGTCCCTGATAAATCCTAATACACCATCAACGCCTTTTGACTTGAAAGAACCAACTTGGATGGAAATTAATTCAGTCATTACAGCAGCCAGAACGGCATCAACACCAGGTCCAAACGGAGTGCCTTACACAGTTTACAAACGTTGTCCAAAACTCCGTCGAATGTTATGGAAGTTACTGAAAGTTATTTGGAGAAGAGGGAAAATAACAGGACAATGAAGACACTCTGAAGGCATTTGGATCCCTAAAGAGGAGTAATCCAGAAAGATAGAGCAATTCAGATGCATCTCCCTGTTGAACACGGAGAGTAAAATATTTTTCAGCATCTTAAACCGACGCTTGGTAGATTTCCTTCTTAAAAATGAATACATAGATACCTCTGTACAAAAAGGTGGAGTACCAGGAATGCCGGGATGTATGGAGCATATAGGGGTTGTGTCGCAACTATTAAAAGAAGCGAAGAGAAATAGGGGCGATATAGCAATCGTGTGGTTAGATCTTAAAAACGCCTACGGATCAATACCACATAAACTAGTGGAAGCCGCTCTCCACCGCCATTATGTACCAAGTAAAATAACTGAATTAATTTCTGATTACTACAACAATTTCCAATTGAGAACATTACCAGAAAATACTGCGTCGGCATGGCATAAATTGGA
The DNA here is from genome assembly GCA_964036315.1 of Acanthosepion esculentum. NCBI lineage: Eukaryota > Metazoa > Mollusca > Cephalopoda > Sepiida > Sepiidae > Acanthosepion > Acanthosepion esculentum. The sequence goes on along the minus strand of OZ038500.1, from coordinate 7,458,085 downwards.
GAAAGGCATCATAACGGGATGTACAATCTCAGCGACCCTCTTCTGTTTAGCCATGAACATGCTAATTAAAGCGGCAGAAACAGAATGTAAAGGGCCGGTCACTAGGTCGGGATTAAGGCAACCTCCTATAAGAGCCTATATGGATGATATGACGATAACCACTACATCCGTTATTGGCGCGAGATGGCTGCTAAAGGGGATTGAAAAGCATATCACATGGGCCCGAATGAGTTTCAAACCCGTGAAATCGAGATCACTCGTTTTAAGGAAAGGGAACGTATTAGATAAGGAGCGATTCAGACTATCCGGGGGAGACATACCAACAATTAGGGAAAAGCCCGTAAAAAGCCTAGGAAAACGAATAGATCACTCTCTAAAAGACACAGCAGCAATCCAAGAAAAAAAGACAAACTAGAGACTTGGTTAATCAGGGTTGATAAGTCCGGTTTACCAGGCCGATTTAAAGCTTGGATTTATCAGCATGCCATTCTTCCCAAAATCCTATGGCCATTGTCTATCTATGAGTTTACAACATCTCATATAGAACAGTTAGAAAAAAGGATTAACATGCGACTCCGAAGATGGTTAGGTTTACCGAAGAGTTTAACTAGTGCTGCTCTATACGGTAATACCAATGCTCTGCAACTTCATTTAGAACTCTAGTAGAGGAGTTCAAAGTCACCAAAATCAGAACAATAATGCAGTACAAGTTATCCAAAGACCCAAAGGTGGCTGGAGCAGGCATTGAAATCCACTCAGGAAGGAAATGGAGAGTAGAGAACGAATTGCGTGTCGCGAAAGAAAGGCTCCGCGAAAAGGCCATATTAGGCGCTGTGGCTACGGGACGAGCAGGCTTAGGGTTTTTTCCTACCATTCGGGTGGACAGAGCTAAAGGTAAAGAAAAGAACCTTTTAATACAAGAAGAAGTACGCAAAGGTGAGGAGGAGAAAAGGGTAGCAAAGATGGTAGCACTAAGGCAACAAGGTGCGTGGACTAATTGGGAATCTATTATTTACAGGAAAATAAAATGGTCGGACATATGGAATAATGATATCAACATAAAATTCCTTATTAAGACTGTATATGACATCCTTCCCAGTCCTACCAACCTCCACCTATGGTATGAAACAGAATCGCCACTATGCCAATTGTGTTCGCGTCATGGAACTCTAAAGCATATTCTAAGTAGCTGTAAGAGAGCCCTAACGGAAGGCCGGTATAGATGGAGGCATGATGAAATATTAAAGGATATAGCAAAGATAGTTAGTACGGCCATCAGCAATAATACCTTAAACCTAGATAAAAGAGCCATAGAGTTTCATAGAGCTGGTGAGAAACCCCCCAAAAAGAACAAGAACATAGCAAATATCCTGTCACCAGCAACGGACTGGGAATTAAGGGTCGACGTAGGGAAAAGATTAAAATTCCCCGACCACATCGTGCAAACATCTTTACGCCCAGATTTAGTATTTTTCTCTAACAATATTAAGAAAGTAATAATGTGGGAACTGACAGTGCCATGGGAAGAGCATGCAGAAGAAGCCCACGAACGGAAGATGTTAAAATACGACGAATTAAAAACGAGTTGTAAAAACAATGGATGGAAATCAAGCTGTTTACCAATCGACGTGGGTGTAAGGGGTTTTGCTGCAAGGTCGCTTTGCAAAGCCCTAACTGATATTGGCTTAGCAGGTGCTAACAAAAGAAAGGCCATTCGGACCATAACTAATACAGCAGAAAGGACAGCAAAATGGTTATGGATTAAGCGTGATAGCTCTTGGACTACAAAGTAAAATTATTAAGCCAGTTAAATCTGTAAATAAATTATTATATAATAGTAACATAATATTGACAGCGTTTTCATATATGTATATATGTATGTATATATATATATATATATATATATATATATATATATATATATATATATATATATATATATATATATATATATATATATATATATATTTAAATACATGACTTTATTTGTACAGATACAGTCAACGAATATATGTCAATTGGTAAATTGTGTTATTTGTAAATATATTTTCATGTTAAACCCTTTTTATAAGCGGTAGTTTAAATTACTATTTATCTTAAGCGTTTTTTTTTTGTTTTTTTAATCGGAATTATAACACGTACATAATGTATTTATAGAGTTTTTCTCTCGATTTTTGTTTTAAATCGTTTGTATATTATTTCTATTCTATATTATTAGTTTATAGGGTTTACTTTTAAGCGATTCATATATGTATACATGTGTGTGTGTGTATTTATAATGTGTGTGTGTGTGTGTAGTTTTATAATGTGAAGTATAATAATTATTCCAGGAGCATTTCGTAGTCTACTGTATTTAAACGACCTTAAATTTGTAAATAGTTTAATGGTAAGGAATATTATGTTGATTACTTTACTTTATCGATTTTCTTTCTAATTTTATTATTGTGTGTAAAGAAATAGACTATGTTCATGTACAATTATTTAAATATGGCGAATAAAACCAATCCAGTTAAAGTTAACCTGTAACAATTTTTTTTTTTAAGAATCGGGCTAAACGATAAATGTAATAGTAGGGTTGAGTTTAATTCCCCCCCAAAAAAAAACAAAAAAAAACAAAATAAAATACAACCGGCAATATTTAAACGATGCAACACTTAGGGAAGGGATTAAACTTAGGAATATTAAAGATTACCTCCTCGGTTATCCATTGAAGCTGCTATCCACCAAAAAAAAAAAAAGAAGCTAGTCCCCACTGATTGGGTCGATTTGGTGATGGGGAGTATGATGTTGAAAGACCCGAAACTTCCTGATGAACCAAGTCAAAACATCACTGACGACCCCCTCGGGCGCCTACTTAAAAGCGTATTTTTGAATTGTGGGTGTGTGTATAAGTATGAGGCCTCAACACCTCTGTAAGGATGTCTGTTTTGTATGGGTGTGAAATGTGGGTAGGTTTTGATTTGTAGGGTTATGTATTACTACTATCTATATTGTTAAATTTATGGTTTAGCCCGGCTGCATAGTGTGTTTTTAAACGTCGTATCTACTTATTTTCATGGAACTCTAAAATCTTTCTAATGTTATTTGCTTTGGGATTTTCTATTCTCTCAATTATAGTGAATTTGGCATGGGTTTTGAAATCGTGTTTTTCTAGGCGGAAATGTTGTTCTACAGGTAATAATTTTTCATGGGGAGTCGACTTAATTCGATTGCGATTTCCGGCATAGTGTGCATTCTAGGAGGTAAATTATGTTATGACTTCTACAGTTAGAGTTGTGGTAGATTTTGAGAGTAGATTTAGTGACTGAGTTAGTGAATGAATTCGTGTGTCTAACGTGGTTGCAGCATAAACTTCTTTTGTTGTTACATGGTTGGGAAAATCCTGTTGTTTTTGCTGTTAGTTTATCACGGATTACCTTGTCCCTTAAAATGCGGTTACTACCTATGATTTCTTTTAGGTTCTTAGGTCTACGATATGCTAGAAGGCCGGGTTCCTTAAATAGTCTTTTTAGGTCTGGTTTGAGATGTAGTATTTCCCAGCGACCTTTGATTATTTGGGATAGTGGAGGCAGAGTGGGATTGAAAGTGGTTACTAGAGGAATGCGGCTAGATTTATTTTTAATTTTGTACATTAGGGTGTTTTCTCTAGGTGTGGAAATTGCTTTATTTATTTGTTCCCTGATTAGGTGTTGTTTATAGCCACATGTTGTGAATTGATGCTCCAGATTTTCAATGTGTTTGTTTAATTCTTCATTGTGGGAACATATCCTTCTGAGTCTAAGTGCTTGTGAATAGGGAAGGTTTTCTTTGAGGTGTTTAGTGTGGGAAGACTTAAAGTATAGATAGTTGTCGGTGTCGGTGATTTTAGTGTGTAGTGTCGTTTGTAGTTTCCTGTTTTCATCTATGTAAATGCGTGTGTCTAAAATGTTACTGATGTTTTGGATTTTTCATAGTCAAACTTAATTGAGTCGTGCACTGTGTTTAGGGTCATGAGGAATTGGATAAGTCTGTCATCACTGCCCGTGTATACAAAGAATATATCATCGATATATCTTGCATAGAATACGCAGTCGCTACCGAGGAGGGGATAGATATGGGTCTCCTCAAATTTTCCCATGAATATTGTAGCATATGAAGGAGCTGCAATTAAGCAGAAAGAAAAGAAAATTGATTGGATGAATTCTTTCTGCTTATATATATATATATATATATATATATATATATATATATATATATATATATATATATATATATATTTGTGTATTTAGGCAGCAATCCTTCTTTCATGCACATTTCATTAAAAACGACTGACAAGGTGCTTTTATTTAGTTGTTATATAATTTCTCGTGCGATCTAATAAAGTTTTTCTTTTCAGAGGATAAATTATATAAAAACTGTCCGAATGTTCTTTTTATCCGAGCGCTTTCGGCTATACATTTAGCCATTTTCAAGGATTAGATTTCAACTGTTAGAATTAGAAATAGAAATAGTTTGTTATATGTATGTTTTATAAAGTGATTCATTTTTTTGTTTCAAAACACGGTCAAGATATTATGTCCATGTTCTTTATTAGATCGCACGAGAAATTATATAAAAAACTAAATAAAAACACCTTGTCACTCGTTTTTAATGAAATGTGCATATATATATATATATATATATATATATATATATATATATATATATATATATATATATGCAGTATATCTTCATTCAAGCATGTTTGGTTAAATAATTTGGACATATGTCGATTTATTTTAATTTTAATCATCTCAAATTCACGGATCAATTTCTTAATGTCGTTATTAAAATGATTAAAGAAGAAGTCGTAGTTATTTTCATTACATTTATTTTCCCAAGTACTTTCAATGTCATCCAATATCATCTTCAGGGGTTAGTTGCTTAGATAAAAAAAATGAATGTAATTGATAGTTGTGAATTTTTTTGTACATGCGCATGAAACGCGCTCTGTTTTAATTATGAACACGTACGAACGCACTTCGTTATAGTCAATTAAAAATTAACCGTTAAGAATACTATGCATATAAAGGATGTAACTTAATTTATATTTTTTCATTATTAATGTTTTAGATAATCAACTTGCAATTTAAAAAAAAAATTTCAATGTTTTTCTTACAAGCTGAGTATCCCCAAACATTGCTTTTATAAGCATTTTAAAACATTGTTGCTATAATCATAATTAATCTTATTTAATATCAGTTGTATTTTTTATATAGAGTGCTTCAAGAAATTGAAGTTTTAGTTTTTATTTTCATGCAGGAGTATACTTGTATTGCCAATTAATATTTCTGTAACATTTACAAACATGCTTGAATATATATATATATATATATGATATATATATGTGTGTGTGTATGTATGCGGGGTGTGTGTGTATGGGATAAATTATATACAAGTTTTTATATAATTGCTCCAAGAAACACAAAAACCTTGTGGAATTTAAATAAAAGATTATATGAAGACAAAAGGTTTTTTTCACATCATACTCAATGTAAAGATGCTCACCGTAACGATATCTGTCTAGAATTTTGATTGAAAATATGCAACTTTAATTAAAAGACAAAGCAATTTACTAAGACGAAAGTATACAGGAAGTGCTTTAATCGCTAGATCATCAATAATAGATTTACATCAAATTTCTTAAAACATTTTAATTTTCTTGGTAGATCCTCTATTATTAGAATGTGGGATATTTAATAAGAATAGTGATAGAGACATGAACTTCAAGAAAAAGAAACTAAATGAAACATACTAAACTATAGACCCAAACACATATGAAAAAAATTCAAATTTAAACGTTTAAAATCTCAGCGTTACATCCCCTTCGGGGGTATGTGTAGAGTTACATCAGCGTAAACATCACTTTATTTCGATGATGTCATAAAGGACATAACGCGTAAAAACAAAAGAATTCCACTCTTTCATTATTTTCCTTATATATATATATATATATATATATATATATATATATATATATATATATATATATATATATAATATTATATTACAATGAATCATTCCCACAAAAACTAGATTAGTAAAGTTAATGAGATAAAATGACGAAATCCCTTTGCAAACAAAATTTTAAAGATGCATTAACCTACAAATCACTCGATGAATATTATATTTAATACGCAAGTACTTTCAACTGTACATTCAGTCATCTTCATGCATGGAGAATATTTTGTTTTTATGAATGATTCATTGTAATATATATATATATATATATATATATATATATATATATATATATATATATATATAAATGTCTTGAAATAATTGTCGGACTTTATCCATTTCATAATGTTTGACGTCATTTTGTTTACATTTGGATACGCATCGAGCAGATATGAATGTACGAGAGAAAATCATGGAGAATTGTAGTTTAAAAACAGTAAAATCGATCTTGCTACCAAAAACGCTCCTCTGTGGCTAAATCGGTAAAGCACGTCAGGCTATATGACCTTTCCTCATAGGATACAGGTTTGATTCCTGTCGGCGGACACATTTTCTATGAAAATATCTCGGACATTCAGGCCGGTAAATGTCATTAATACTGTTTATTATAAAGTGAGCATTGCTTACTGTTGTTAATATAAAGCAGTACTAGATGTGAAATAACGGAGCTGAAATTTATACTACTAATAACAATGCATTTTGTTGATCCTGACCCTTTGGTACAATTCTGAGTTTCATGCAGGTTACAATCTTTAGGCACAAATTGAAAACATCTATCTATCTATATCTCTCTCTCTCTCTCTCTCTCTCTCTCTCTCTATATATATATATATATATATATATATATATATATATATATATATGTATATATTTTAAATAAAAACAAAAACAGACCACTTTAAGGTTCCATGTAATAAAATAATTTCACGACAGCCCTTTTAAAGGACCGCGGATCATCCGACTTTACTTACAAAGGTTGAAACGAAAAATGAAAAGAAATTTACACATTTTTGACGGGCAGTACTAAGCATATGTAAATTAACGAAGTGAGAAGTGAGGGGGGAGAGATACATGATTGAGTTAGATTAATTTAAAATTTCTATACTTTCAAATTTAATATTGTTTGAGGAAGTCCAGACATTGACACATTTAATCGGTTAACTTAACGGAAGTTATATATTGATATAGAAGGGGTAGAGGAGAAAAAAGACATAAAGGGAAAAAGAGAGAAGGGAGTCATGAGAGAAAGTGTCACTAACTTTCTTTGGAATTGAAAGACACGAAATAGACGCTGTTGTTTTGCTTTACTTTGAGAGTTCATAAATATTATAATGTTTGATATAAATTTGAATGTTTAAACAGTCTATGAGGAATTTAATTTGATGTTTGTTAGCGATTTAAGTTTTTTTGTTAAAACATCATTACAAAAATCTTTGGGATTTAATATGAAATAGTCGATTAGAAAAATATTCATAGAATTTACATTAAAATACTAAAATTTTATTTTAAAATATAAGTTTATTTCTAGTTGCAATTGATTATTAAGGTGATATCTCTATCAGTTTGAATTTTATTCATGAATTTAATTTGCGACTATTTTAAGATTGGCAATTTCTCCTACTTAAAGTTTAGTTTTTAAGTTAATATGGAGTGATATTAGAGATCTTGCTCTATCATATATTGTATACACATCCATGCAAGTTTCACATATACATACGTTCTTTTACATGTGCAGTAACTCATACAGTTACAGATGTACCGATATACACGGGTAGTTTCATGTATTAATACCTACATATATCTTTTTAAATGTTTACGCATACATATATATATATATATATATATATATATATATATATATATGTATATGTATATATATATATATATATATATATATATATATATATATATATATGTGTGTGTGTGTACTTAGTATTTCCCTAAAAAAAAATTAAATAATATTAGTTGATGACTTTAGTATTCAATTATCAAAAAGTCTAAATATTTTATCATCAATAATGATTATTAAAGGGTAATACATTTACATTCAAAATTAAATTATCAATTTAAAAATTGTAAAGAATTTTAAACTCATAATTCCAATTGGAGAATATTAAGGGAGAAAATGGGGTAAAACATTAATAACAGACCTGTAAGTACTTAAAAAAAAATAAATTCTATATATCCATTTATACACACACACACATATACACACATCCGTACACATGCACACACATATATATACACATATATATCCATATATATACACACCCATACACAAATACACATATATATGTATATACTCTTACATACACACATACACATGTAGATATACACACGTACGTGCATACACACATATACACACACATATATATACACATACGTACGCATATATATATATATATATATATATATATATATATATATATATACACACACACACATACACACACACACATATACACATACATATATATACACATATATATACACATATATACACATACATATACATACACATATATACACATACACACACATACATATACACACCTACCCAAATATACATATATATATATATATATATATATATATATATATATATATATATATTTATACATACATACATACACCCACATGTTCGTGTATGCAAAAACATTTCAATATTCAAACGTACTTACATTATTATATTTCACCCATATTCACCCATATTATATATACGAAGTCACAAATTCATATATTTATACATACATACATACATACATACATACACAGATTACCAGCAATTCCATATCTATGGCACGACACACATATACCCATATATACATACACCTATATACACACGCATATATATATAAAAAGATACATCCACACATATACATGTACCCACATACCCATACACATACAATAATACACCCATATATACATACAACTACATATATTTACAAATAAAAAATACAAAAGCGCACCTATATATCTACAGGTATATATACATACATATCCATATCCATACCCACCCACTCCAAATATATGTTCACAATACACAATTACAACACATGCATGACTACCTTTCTATATAAAAGCATATACATGTATATATCAAAAGACGTATCAATGTTCCAGTTCAATTACATAGTTATATACATACAGTTATGTGTTCACATTCATATGTGCATAGCAACCTTTCCAAAAGCAACAGAAAAAATAAATAAAATAAAGATCATGTAATATTAGTCTTCCTATATAGTTACTTCTAAATATGTTTCGTTAGATTGAGGTTGTTCTTATGTCGGCATTTAAAAATTAGTTCCTTATGTCTGTTTAGTAATACATCCCGATCTTTATGCTTTATTATGAGTATCTTTTCTTTTAGACATAAGTCGCATCTGTCTCTGAAATTCATTGGAGTTCTGGCTCTCGAAATGATTTTCCACTTTATTTGTGGGGTTAAGCCATCCTCCAACAAATCCCAATAATGCTTTGACAGTGCCGTTTGGTTCTTATAAATTTATCTTTGAAGGACTGGCGATGGTTATAAAATCGATGTTTCCAACTTCCCGCCGATATTCCTATGTATATTTTCTTCTGTTCCATATTCTCTTTGGGGAAATTGTTGCCTCATATATTACATTTTCCGCCATGCATACTCCTTCAACTGGGCAATCTGATCCTGTCCTGAAATTACATGTTGATGTTCTAATTTGGGTTGCATTACGATCCATTTGTATTTGATTGTTATGAAGATCGCTCAAAATTTTGCTATTATGTGAGCTAATATTTTTTTCTATATTGTTCATGCAAGAATAGCTGATCTTTAAATTCATTTTGTTGAACATCTTTTTTAAAAGATCATTTTTGCTAAAGTGTTTTTCTATTAGTTTTATGAAGTACTTTCCTATATTAATATTAGAAAGGTTACAAAAAGGTGGGTTGAACCATATAATTTTCCTTTTCCTATTTTTGGATTTAGTCGATGTTTCATTACCTGACTTATCTATATAATTTAGTGTCTGTTTAAATTTACTTTTTAATAGGGCTTGATCATATTTCGACTTATTTTGGTTAAAGATGGTTTTACTAGAGGAGAGTTTATTTATTCTTGCATTTACTGTATTTGGAATTTGCTTAATCATTGATTTCGGGTGGTTAGAGTAGATATTTATATATATGGGTGATTGGTTTTCCTTTTGGAAGGGTTTATAAGTGTTATTGTTAAGGTTAAATGTAACGTCTAGGAAGTTTACTATTTTTAGGTTTGAAGAAATTTCGATTTTAAATCCTAGAAATTTGAAGGCCTTAATTATTTTCTTTTGTAGTTGGGATGTTAAAGGACCATTGGTATCAGGTACAGCAACCAGTCCACCATCCCTGTATAGTCCGACATTTTGAAGGTCAAGGAATCTACTCAGGATATCTAAAATGTATATACCTATTGTCAGCTATTTGAGCTGAATCAAATGCTCCCATTGGGACATCGAAGTTGTCTCTATTACATTTAATCAAGTAGTGTTATTACGTTTTAGTATGGATTGTCTAGAGTCCATTATTAAATTCCTTATAGACTGTTTAAACATTCAAATTTATATCAAACATTACAATATTTATGAACTCTCAAAGTAAAGCAAAACAAAAGCGTCTATTTCGGGCCTTTCAATTCCAAAGAAAATTAGTGACACTTTCTCTCATGACTTCCTTCTCTCTTTTTCCTTTTATGTCTTTTTTCTCCTCTCCCTCTTCTATATCAATATATAACTTCCGTTAAGTTAACCGATTAAATGTGTCAATGTCTGGACTTCCTCAAACAATATTAAATTTGAAAGTATAGAAATTTTAAATTAATCTAACTCAATCATGTCTCTCTCCCCCTCACTTCCTCACTTCGTTAATTTACATATGCTTAGTACTGCCCGTCAAAAATGTGTAAATTTCTTTTCATTTTTCGTTTCAACCTTTGATGATCCGCGGCCCTTAGAAGGGCTGTGGTGAAATAATTTATTACATGGAACCTTAAAGTGGTCTGTTCTTATTTTTATTTAAATTATTAGTTCTGATTTACATTGAGCTCTCTGGATTTTATCCGCCTTGGGTCTACCCATACGGATTACCCAGTTTTCGTAAACTATATATATATATATATATATATATATATATATATATATATATATATATATATATGACGGTCGCGGAATAGCAGACGCAGGTCGTAAGTTCATGATGCGGTTCATAATGATGAAATTGCGACCTGTGTCTGCTATTCCGCGTCCGTTATCTTCGCATAGCAATCTTCTATGTCGACATGACAGAATATCATATTTGATGGTGAATATCTTTCTTTAAATGTCCACTTAACCATTCTTAAGATGGCACGTGTGAGCCGAAAGTTTATATCAAGGACTAACTTAATAAAAATATCCAAATTTCGGACATTTGTCTTTATTTTCATCCACAAAAGAGAGAGAGAGAGAGAGAGAGAGAGAGAGAGACAGAGACAGAGACAGAGACAGAGACAGAGAGAGGGGAGGAGATCGCATACCAAAAGTTTCTTTCTACTTTCAACTTCATGGTGGTCATAAAAATGTTGGTAGACTTTGGCTCGGGTATAAAGATAAAATGAAAAGCAACCTTTCTTGCGTCAACATTCTATTCAAGAGCTTTGAAGAGGTAGCAATGCAGAGATCAGAGTATCGTTCTAGCTTCCATTCAGGAATAATGCACCATCAAGAAGTAAGTATCAGTCAACTGCGTGAAACACGAAAGCAAAATAAGACAGCTAAGTTTTCCTGCTGCACTTGGATACAATACATTCTCCTGTACTGTTTGTGGTCTTTTGTGCAATTCTCGAGCCGGTCTTAAAAGTCATGCCCGTCATAGGCATACAAATAATTAGTTTGTGGTCGTCGGAACCCTCATACATGGAACTCGATGGGAGAGTCCATCATATATATATATATATATATATATATATATATATATATATATATATCACGCATGGCACATAACTTACTGATGCTGGAAAAATGGTCGGCTCTTGCGAGTAACTGGCTCTTCCTGCTGTCCTCTGCCTTACCAAGAGCCAGATCAGACCGAGTACTGTTCACTTTCAAATCAAAGCATCTCCCCGTCCTTGTGGGTGCAGAATTACTTTCTATCTTACAATCTATTTTTCATAGCTCTATTGCTATTTCCATACCATTTCAAATGAATTACATTTCTTCCTTCCACCGGTTCAAACATTTAAGGCTAAGAGTCGCCATGTCACACACATTGTCGCCAACCATCATCATCCCCTTCGTCTTCCTTTGGTGAGATGTAAATTCTATTCGAGCAGCTTTTTTACACGAACTGCTGTCTTGTTGAAACGACTCCAGAGAGGATGCTTCCCCGATCACTACAATCTTAACCTGTTCAAGTCTAAGGTTAACCGTCATCTTCCCCACATATCCCCATAAACTGTGTCTCTTTGAGTTAGACGGGTTTCAGACACACGGACGGACAGACAGAATTTGCCATGTTCAGGTTTCGGATTAACCGTTATCTTCTATACATACCAACATACCTCTTTCCATGTAACCTTCTAGCTCGAGTGGCTCTCGGGCCTTGTGCAGGATGAATAACCAGCTTTGAGGAAATGACAATTCTGAATTCACAACAGGTTGTGCGAGAAGCAAGCATCTCCAGCCCATAAAAAAAAACTTCTTGTTACATAAAGCATAATAGCGTCACCTAACGTAGTGAGGCTGTGGTCCTACTTTTCCGAGAGAAATCTAAAAGATAGACATATTTATAGAACGTGGGGGATTTTGCTTGAGGTGAGATTAGAAAAATGCTACACTTGCTACCAGGTTAATCGAAAAGTGCTACATAACTGCATTTTATTTAGGATTTTATCTACATTTTATTCAGTTCTTTTATTTAGGATTTTATCAGTTCAGGCAACGTTGAGGTATTACTTTAAGCTGGGCCTGGAACCCACTGAAAATGCTTGTAAAATTCGGGATTATTTACATTATTTACATTATTCGGACTTTTATCCTCATCTTCATTGCCATATTCACAAAGTTTCGGCCGTTGTACGCTGCGGCCTTCTTCAGGTGATTGGAATTCCGAGCCGAAACCTTTATTTCGTCCACCGGGTTAGATTGTTCTAGTTCCACGTGCCATGCCTCTTCTGGATGTATCAGTTATTTCCATTTAACTCAACACTCCAAGTTTCTTGGCTCACTACTGCCGTAGCCTGGTACTGAACTAGCAACTCTTTTGGTCTAGTCACTGGATTTAACCAACGCCTTTATCCACTGGGCCATATGTCCTGGAGATATAGACAGATAGAAAATTCGAGATTTAGAAAAAAAGGAATCGTTAGCTGTTCTAAACTGGTTGAAGTGTTTTAAGGGTGGTGATTTCTCTCTTTTACCAGATGAACGAAAATGTGACTCCGCAATCCGAAGACATATTCGAATAGTCAATGTTGCCTTGCTAAAGCTAAGCATAGTATTAATGTAACAGTAAAAATTTCGTTAGAAACAGACAAAAGAGAATTACTATGTAGTATCAATAATCCTATAAGGCAATGCATTCTGGGTAATTTACTTACAGATTTAGGACGACAGAAATATGGTTCTACAGAAGGATACTGAGAATACCATGGACTGAACATGTGAGTAACGAGAAAGTTTTAAGGAAAATGAAACAAAATGGCTTGTAAACTTTAATACCTCCAAAACGAAACTGCTCTTCTTTGCCCACCTCCCTGCCTCTTATCAGCATGGCTGATGCTAAACTTCATGAGAGAGTCTCTCTGCGCGCTTCTTTGTCTCCGGTTTTCCACTTACCTGAGGTGGAACAACTACACTGAATCAATAGATACATCTACCGCAAGGAAAGTTGGTTCTCTGTGTCACACCAGAAGTTTTTTCTCGTCTGACTCAATCCTTCACACCTATAAATGTACCATTCGTCCCTCATAGGATACTGTTGTCATATATGATCTGCTGGCGCGCTCTTAATGTCGAGCTCCTCGAAAAAAATCAAAAAAATCCAATGCTATGTGACAGTCACTTTCGCAGAGACGTGCTGTGGCTTCCCTCTGTCTTTTCTACAAATATTTTCATGGCGATTTCTCTGACGATCTACTTTCACTAGTACCTCAACTACATGAATTTAAGGGTGCTATTAGTTTGACATCTTGGTCCCACGCTTTCACTGTCAGAACAGTTAAATATAACCGCCTCTTCTACTCCAACAAGTTCACCTCCCGACATTGGAACTCCCTTCATCTTGCATGTTTCCCTATAATCTTCAAATATTCAAATGTAATGTCAATCGACATCTTCTGATGCCATGATCCCGATGCCCGTCCTTCTCTATATCCTTTCCTTAAATAACCCTCTTTACTCTCGCTCTCACTCTCTGTAACCCCTTGCATGTTAATTGCACTCTCTCTTTGCTTGGGATGAAATGCTTACATAACCGCCTCTTCTATTCAAACTGCTTCTCTCGCATTTCCCACAATGGAACTCTCTTCTTCCTCCTTGATTCCCTGAAAGCTATAATCTTTAAATATTCAAATGTAATGCCAATCGACATCTTCTGATGCCTTCATCCCGATACCCGTTTATACTTAGAATCAGAAAGTGATATAGAATTTCTGGGATACATGAGGAAAAACGGTTTCGAGAATTTGAAATTTAGATGCATTATTGATGTACAAAATGAAAAATTCAGTAACCTATCAGGCTTGTGTAAATAGTTGACAGAAAAGAAAGGGCGAGAGATAGTAAAATGGCAGAACTTTCTAAGAACTACAAAAAATAGGCAATTGTGGAGAGCCATGATCGCTACTTCATGAAGGAACACATCACATAAGAAAATGCTGGCTGTTTATCGGTTGTCGCTTATAATGCTTAAAAATACAATGTATAGGATAATACGTTGACGAGCAATGGATACTTTCAGAACAGCTAGAACCATGGAAAGGGATACTATGCAGAACATTACGTAAGTTTCAAACAAACAGTGACGTATTTACACTATTTATATTCGGACTATTTTCCTCATCTTTATTGTTATCATAATGTTTCGGTCGTTGCGCTCTTCGACCTTCTTCAAGTAGATATTGATCTGGCTAACCTACAGGGAATTCAGAATACTTGCGCTGATTGAGATTATCTTCATATAGGCTCTATTGTTTTAATCTAAAATTACACCCTGTCGTCTAGAACTGTAAAATACACACACTGCACCTCTGCAGAGGGGTAACCCCTCCACATAATGAGGCCAACCGTTTTCCGTGGGTGGTGACCCGTATAGCCTGAGGGCGGAAACCTAGAGGCTGAGCAGTTCATGACCCGGTTCTGTAAGTGGTCATGTGACAGGCAACACTCATCTTTGGTCTTTACATCGGCTTGAGAGCATGATCCGATCAATCGGTTAGTTATGTCAGGTCTTAGCACCTATAAAAGTAAACCCGACATTGTCTCACAACCTGATTACGTAACGCTCTCGGAAGCAACCCTTTATTTTGAAAGGGATAGAAGGCGGCAACTGAGGTTCAGTCGAGTTGAAAAGAAATCAACATTTACCAGTTTCATATTAAGTTGTCATTTTTTTTTATATAGACCGAAGCTAAAAATTAACAGGGCACAAAGTCCTCTCACGACGAGAGTATACTGGTAGATATACCCCCGTCTCAAACAAGTAAATTACCAATAGTAATTGGATTCCGTGGCGGATTTTGGAGCACAAACCCAATGAAAAAAGAAAGAAAAAAAAAAAAAGAAACCCAAATCACATAAATTTAAATAAAAAACACAAATGGAAACTTTTTGACTCTGACACAGAAACCGGAACGGAATTCCCCTGATTCTTTATAATAGAATCTCTAGAGGAAATTCCTTTGGTCAATCTGTCACGATTCTTGATCGAAAAAGTAATTACAAACAGGGAAAATACTACGAATGGTGAAAAAAAAAGTGGCAATTTACTTGCAAATGTGAACAATAAGATACCCGGATAATATAGGAAAATTGTAAAACATGGCCACACGAAAGTCTTAACTCAAAGCGAGTTAACAGAAATAGAAAAATGTTCAGGGCTACAGAGAACAGATGCAGCCTGAAGAAAGAAGAATTTTATCAACATATTCAAACACATGCATTTACCTTAACATTTAAGAAACTCTTAATCCCAAATGAAATAAAAATTGGATTTACTATTGAAAGTTTTGAATAATACATCCCTAAACCTTTGAGAAGTTTCAACTTTCAGAAGATATATATATATATTCGTTATAATAGAATCTCTAGAGGAAACTTGTTAATACAAATGACCTAAACATATATATCTATATATCTATAATAAAAATAATAGATACTTACATTAGAGTAAACGCGTCAGCAAAGTTGGCTACCTAAACCCTGTTGTAAAGGCTTATCCAGGAGCATTTCTTTTTGTTTTTCTTTTGGTTTATGCTGGGCACATAATCTGGTGTGATCACTAGTTGAACAAAGGTCAGTACCCTTAAACACTCAGTCACAATGACTTGTGATTTTGTGCTGTCCCAGGTATCGACAGCGTGCGAACAGATTCCTCAATCCAGTGTTACTCAAAAGTCTTGAATCAACATATCAGGCACTATCTAAACGTTGGGTCGTCTTCTTGACTATGATGTATTATTCAGCAGACTACATTATTCAGACTATTGTCTGAATCTTTGTTGTCATATTTATCACAACGTTTCGGCCGATGTACGCTCCGGTTTTCTTCCTTAAGGACACATAGTACAGTGGATAAAGGCGTTGGTTAGATCCAGCGACATGGTCCAAAGTGTTGTGAATTCAATACCTGGTTAAGGCAATGGAGAACTTGGAGCGAGTGAAATAAAGGGTTGAGTAAGACATTCCAACCACCTGAAGAAGGTCGGAGCGTACAACGGCCGAAACGTTGTGATAAATATGGCAACAAAGATGAGGACAATTGTCCGAATAATGTAAATAGTGTACATAATACCTCATCTCAGAAATATAGACAGATAGTGAAAGGCCGAAACGTTGTGATAAATATGACAACAAAGATGAGGACAATAGTCCGAATAATGTAAATAGTGTACATAATACCTCATCTCAGAAATATAGACAGATACTGAAAGGCCGAAACGTTGTGATAAATATGGCCACAAAGATGAGGACAATAGCCCGAAAAATGTAAATAGTGTACATAAACCTCATCTCAAAAATATAGGTTGATTATTCAGCAGTATTATGAAGACGTCATCTCCTTTACTTTTTGTATATGCAATTAGATGGTGAGATACGAACTCGGCACTCATTTACGGAACAGTAACATTATAAACGGGCCCACTTTTCAAGGAACAATGATCTTATGAAATCTAGTAACATTATTTGGTTTCACAACAAGCTTAAATATCAGGATATTTGGAGAAAAATACAGAGAAATTGTTTTGTACAATAATGTCCACTTTATAAAAATCATTCTATAATATAAAGTATTCATTTCTTTTTCTCTGGATAATTTGAGTGAATTAGCGAAATTTTCCCTTGTGTATTCGTAAAGGCAATAAGTGATTTTTAATAAGGAACAAAACAACGACATTAAAAGTTCTCTTCATTTCGAGCGTGAGCAATAGCTCACGAAGTTATTAAAATGTAGGTCGATTTCTTTAATGTTAATTTCTGCTGCCTCGTTCTTAATGCACGAGAACTGATTATTGTCGTCTGTCTTCTTCATTATTTATTAATAAGTAATGTAAAACATTCGAACCTCTCAGCGACATTTATATATATATATATATATATATATATATATATATATATATATATTTAAAGACATTTATATTATGTTTAACGTTCTTTTTATAGATACTAAATTATTAAACATAATATAAATGTCTTTAAATAAATTGTCGGACTATGTCCAATTCTAAAATATATATATATATGTATGTATATATATATATATATATATATATATATATATATATATATATATATATATATATATATATGTATATACATATGCGGCCTGACGATTGCGTTTAGCGTGAAACAGTATGTCGCCTCTGAGTGTTGACTTCAATGTTCACTTTTATATTTATATACGCTCTATCTCTGATATTGAGCACTGTATCCCATAAATATAGCCTACATTAAAACTACATTTCTTCACACACACACACACACACACACACACACATATATATATATATATATATATATATATATATATAAATTCCCAAGAAGATAGAATCCAGGTAGAACTCAATGTCCAGGACAGAGTAAGAATATAATATAAAAGGCTCATATATATATATATATATATATATATATATATATATATATATATATATATATATATATATATATATATATAAAATGTATGAATAAAGATAAAGGGATAACTTTTCTTTACCAACCCATTTTGTCACCTTATGGAACTTATAAAGATAAATGGAACTTTGCAACATATATTTATGAATAGAAGTAAAAATATCATTAGGTTTTCACAGTTTCTAACATTAAGAACATTCATAAATATTCTATGGGAGACGCTAAATTAAGCATATTAATTACAATACATACATATACATATATATATATACATATACATATATATATATATATATATATATATATATATATATATATATATATGTATGTATATATATATACACTTGTGTGCGTGTGTGTGTGCGTATTAAAGAAAACAGACGTTTTGTGTCGATTAATTTTATTGATCGATTTTTCAAAATTATTAATAATCATCCTCAAGTAGGAAATTCTGTCAGTAATTTGTCCAAAGTTCATTTTGGAAGAAATGTGATCCAAGCTTTCAACGTTCTTAAATCATAATCAGAGTAGCTGGAGACAAAATGGTGAGCTCTGTACAAATGTTGAGTCTTCATTAGACTCGATGAATTACTTAAATATAATTATCAAATCCTCCTAATAATTTCTATCATTTGTATATCATTGCTTGAACCGGCTTCTAATGCTCTAGAGTGAGCGTCTTGGTGATAGTAGTCGTGGCTCCAGGGGGCACAGTCCTATGGTTAGAGAGAATCTAGGTAGAGTTCCACCACGGAATATGTGAGCAGGCGGGGCTATGTTGAGTCTGATTTGCTATCTCTTCGTCCCCGAGGCCCGTTGGAACATTTGGTATGATGGTTTGCTTGACAACCTATCTGTCAGGGTTTCAATTCTCGGTAGTGGATGCGCACTGCCGATGAGTCCCAAATATAAAACGAAACGGCCGTCCAGTGCTTTCTGTATCCTGTTGAGTTTTCAGACTCATATATAGATATATAATAAAAAGACTTAAACTAATATTCCATGGTCATAATTTATTCCATTGGAATCGTAAGAACAATCCAATTCATCAGACCTACAGATTCAAAAAGAAAACAGAAAAAACAACTCCGGGAAAAATTAGTGAGAGTATGTGTGAGAGTGTGGGAGGACCTGAGATCTATATAGAGGGGTAACAGACGAGAGAGGCAGGGAGGTCCAAAGGTGGAGGGGGCATTAAAATCTAACAGAGAGAAGATTTAAAGAAGGGTTTCAGTGAGAAAAGAGTGCGTATTTTCAAACGTCCGAAGATATACCGGAAGAGAGTACATTTCTTGGCGACACACGCACCCCATAGGCAATAAAATCTTATACTCCCGCCCAGACCCCTACAACGCATACATACACACACATACACACACACACCTATATCTATATATATATATATATATATATACATATACATCTGCACGCCTAGGACAACCGATTTCAAAACCAATGCTAAATTCGCTATAATTGAGATAACGGAAAAGTTTAGGTAAGATAACATTAGAAAGATTTTAGGATTCCCTGAAGTTAAGTGGAGACGGCGCTCGGAAACATATTGTCTAGCCGGGCCAAGCCATAAACTTAAAAATATAGATAGTTCTAATATATAACCCTTTAAATCACAACTTAATCACCCACACCTACACGGATCTATCCACGTACGCACATCACCTCATCCACACTCTTTAATGAGTCAAGTGATCACACACACCCACCTCAGTATACACGCTCACACAGACCCTACTCACTCCCTATTTAAGGACCAAAAACACATTAGTCTTTAAGTGTTTTTATTATATACTTACTCTGTCCTGGACATCGAGTTCTACCTGGATCATATCCTCTTGGAATTATTTTTATACATATATGTATGTGTATATATAATTGCATATGTATGTGTATATTCACCACTAATATTGTCAAAATATCGCTCCTTTCCACTACAAGTTGAGCTCTCTTTGGTATACTTCCAGTTAAACCACTTTTATTCTAACCTATTCAGATTGGGATGGATAAATTTACTCCGGATTACTCTTTGAAAAATATCCCTTATCCTTCACTGCATCTTTTTCCGTCTGCCTTACAGACAAAATCATTGACCTCATTAGAAGAATGAGATGGAAAGCCTTTTTCTACAGTAATCCCAAGGGTGACCTAGAGCTAAATCCTGATACATACAACCTGAAATCACAGAAAACTCCACCATGTAGCAGGCAACTTGAACCGTTCGAACGCGATTTGATCGATTTAATTCGAAAGTGTAAGTTCAAGAACGATACCAACTACTTCCAAGCTAAAATTGGCAGAGACATCAAAAGTATTAAGAACTCCAGTAAATTATGGATTAAGGCAGACAAATCCAAAAATTTCTATAAAATTAAACCCTCCGAATATGACAAACTCGTCGCTGATAAAATTACCAGCTCTTACAAAAAAGACAAAGACAATAGGACCTTATCTTATATGAATGAGGACATCTGCAAATTTGCTAACAAATTCGGAGTTGCGGACAGAATGGGTAAATTTAATGTGAAAGACGCTTACATTCTCTTCAAGGACCATAAGCCTAACTTTGTCAATAACTTGCAGTCCCGTCTTATCAATCCCTCCAAATCTGAGTTGGGATTAATTTCCAAAAGGATTATCAAGAGGATTACTTCATGTGTCCTGAATAAACACCCAGCAAACCTTTGGAAAGACTCAGCTGATACAATCAAATGGTTCCGAGAGATCCCCAACAAAGAAAGAGCCACTTTCATCCAATTTGATATCTTGGATTTTTACCCTTCTATTTTGGAGGAGCTTTTAATCAACAGCCTCAATTTTGCTAAGGGATATACCGAAATAACGGATAGTGATCTAGAAATTATTTTGGCGACAAGAAGATCCATACTGAAATACAATGACGCTAATTGGGTGAAGAAGTATAATGAAAGTTTCGATGTACCTATGGGAGCTTTCGATTCCGCCAAAATTGCAGATGTAGTGGGCATACATATCCTAGATAACTTAAGTAGAATAATTAGCCTCAACCAAGTCGGGCTTTATAGAGATGACGGTCTAATCTTCGTCCCTAGTAGTAATGGCCCCTTAACTTCCAGCTTACATAAGAAGGTCGTCAGAGCCTTCAAATACCTAGGCCTTAAGATTGAAATATCTTCCAACCTTAAAATTGTTAACTTTTTGGATATTACTATCAAATGAAACATTTAGACCTTTTCATAAACTGACACCCCTATATATCAACATCCACTCTAACCACCCTAAATCAGTGATAGACCACATCCCCAAAACCATCTTCTAACCATAGAATTTTTGAAGAGAATAAATTTACATACAACCAGGCCCTCAAGAATAGTGGTTTTAGACAAGAATTAAACTTTAACAGAGAACTAACAAATCAAAATATTAAGAATAGAACTAAATACAGAAAGAGGAAAGTAATATGGTTTAACCCACCATATTGCAGGCTCTCTAAAATTGATATAGGTGGTTTCTTTCTTAGATTAGTAGATAAAAACTTTCATAGTAAACATCCATTACATAAAATTTTCAATAGGAAGACACTGAAAATTAGTTACTCGTGCGTGAATAATATAGAGAAAATTATATCTTCCCATAATTGTAGAATACTTAGAAACTACCACAATAGCGTAACTCAAACGAGTGACCCCACCTGCAGTTGTAGGAATAAAGACCTTTGTCCTATCGGGGGTAAGTGCATGTATAAAAACGTAGTGTACGAGGCAACTATCTTCCCCGAAGAAAACAGAAACGAGAAGAAAAGATACATAGGTATATCCGCTGGTGATTGGAAGCAACGTCTATACAGTCATAGGCACTCCTTTAGATACAGATACCTCAGAAACCAAACATCCCTATCCAAACACTACTGGGATCTGGTGGATAGGGGACTAACCCCACTTTTCGAATGGAGATACTTGTCAAGAGCTAGCACACCTAATAACTTCCGTGATCGGTGTAAACTGTGCATCGCCGAAAAGATCTTTATTATCAGAGCTGTTAAACCTTCGGAGTGAGATCTTCTCTAAATGTAGACACATAAAACGGTTCAAAACATGAACACAGTTTTGTAACACGTTGTCGTGTGTGGCACTTCCACCTTAGCCCAGTAACATCGGGCATGACTTTCTGTGTATTGAATATTACTTGTATGTATTATTGTGTATGTTTATGTGAGGCGCCATGTATTTCTAATTTTTGTAATTTTGGTTTTTCTTTATTCATGTGGTGATACATGTGTGAGTGGTTATGTAGGTAAACATTCCCCCTAATAACTGATTTGCAAAATCAGATAGCATTATAATAGTTATACACCTAGGTATACATTCTAACATTAGAGATAGATACACGCTACTCACCCAGCGGTTTTAGAATATTATTTATTTATTTTTTAATTGGCCTTTGATTTTGTTTTAAATATAGAAATGTATATTGCGTTCATATGGGTGTATGCGTGTGTGTGTAGATGTGTATATATAAGTATACGCATAAATATATGTATATATATGTGTATGTGGGTAAGTATATAAATATGTGTGTGTGTGAGTGTGTGTACACCTACATATATGGACGTATGGATACGTAGGTAGATATACATGTAGATGTGTTTATGTGTGTGTGTGTGCATATTTAGATATGTATGCAGACATATAGCTGTATATGGGTGTAGATGTACGCAGGTATGTATAATCAACCGGAAGTCCGGATGGTGAAAATGGAATTTTGTCTGTAGTTTTTCATCTGTCTTTTATCTTGTCAGCAGGAATTCTTCAAAATTCCTTGTATTGGTCAAACGGTCTCTTTTGGGTTGTTATTTGGGATGAGGGCGGGATGGAAACAGGCCGCCCGAGAATCATTTAACCAGTCTGATAGTTTTATGGTGGCCTCTGGTGGGGGTGGGCGCGCATGTGTTTTTGGTCCTTAAATAGGGAGTGAGTAGGGTATGTGTGAGCGTGTATACTGAGGTGGGTGTGTGTGATCACTTGACTCATTAAAGAGTGTGTATGAGGTGATGTGCGTACGTGGATAGATCCGTGTAGGTGTGGGTGAGTAAGTTGTGATTTGCAGGGTTATATATTAGAACTATCTATATTTTTAAGTTTATGGCTTGGCCCGGCTAGACAATATGTTTCCGAGCGCCGTCTCCACTTAACTTCAGGGAATCCTAAAATCTTTCTAATATTATCTTACCTAAACTTTTCCATTATCTCAATTATAGCGAATTTAGCATTGGTTTTGAAATCGGTTGTCCTAGGCGTGCAGATGTATATGTATATATATATATAGATATAGATGTGTGTGTATGTGTGTGTATGTATGCGTTGTAGGGGTCTGGGCGGGAATATAAGATTTTATCGCCTCTTGGGTGTGTGTGTCGCCAAGAAATGTACACTCTTCCGGTATATCTTCGGACGTTTGAAAATACGCACTCTTTTCTCACTGAAACCCTTCGTTAAATCTTCTCTCTGTTTGATTTTAATGCCCCCTCCACCTTTGGACCTCCCTGCCTCTCTCGTCTGTTACCCCTCTATATAGATCACAGGTCCCCTCACACTTTCACACATACTCTCACTAATTTTTCCCGGAGTTGTTTTTTCTGTTTTCTTTTTGAATCTGTAGGTCTGATGAATTGGATTGTTCTTACGATTCCAATGGAATAAATTATGACCATGGAATATTAGTGTTTAAGTCTTTTTATTATATCCTTACTCTGTCCTGGTCATCGAGTTCTACCTGGATCATATCCTCTTGGAATTATGTTTATACATATATGTATGTGTATATATAATTGCATATGTATGTGTATATTCACCACTAATATTGTCTATATATATATATATATATATATATATATATATATATATATATGAGACAGAGACAATCTTAAAGCTCCATGCCTGAAATTTATTTCCTCAGAAAATATATTTTTCTGGTTCATTAAGTCACATCTCTATTTACAAGCTTAATAACTAGAGATGTGACCTGATGAACGAGGAAAAATATATTTTCTGGGGAAATGAAACTTCAGGTTGTCTCTTTCTTAATCATTTAATTAATATTTGCTCTGTTTTTACATTGAGCTGTCTGGATTACTTACTCTTTAGAATTATCCACAAGGATTACCAAACCCTTCATACCCTCACTATATATATATATATATATATATATATATATATATATGAGTTTTTTTTATTGCTGTTTCGTCTTTTTTTTGTAATTGTGGTGCATTTGATGTTGGCAATATCTGTTTATTGAGTTATTGCCAATATTGTGTTTATGACTGTATTTCGTATTATTAAAATTGTTCTTTTAAATGAAATTTGATTTACTTATCGACTATTTAATTAGGGCACCCCTGATAAGTGTTTGTTTTATATTATTTAAGTTTTTAAGGACAATTATGTTAGATGAGGAAATCAGTTTAATAATTTTCCTTGAACTATTAGTCATGTTTAACTGAATATGTACATTTTTATATGCATATATAAGGATGGGAATGCTTATTAATTTTCGAACACGGTCAGCGCGCTGTGGCCGTGTTCATAATTAATATTATTGAGAGTTTGCTTCTTCTTTTTATTATTAACTCTTCGAATATTTTTAACAGTCTTTTTTGAAGATCTACAGATCATTTGGACAGAAATATGTCCAAAAAATTGAATGAATGCAAGAACATTTTATACAAAGCTTAATAGCACGGCGAACACCTTGTCAGTCATCTTCAATGAAACTTGTTTAAAAGTGTGATTGTCCCCCAATTACACAATTATATATATATATATATATATATTTATATATATATATATATATATATATATATATATATATATGACTTTTTTTGTTGTTTCGTCTTTTCTTGTAATTGTGGTGCATTTGATGTTGGCAATGTCAATTTATTGCGTTATTGTCAATATTATGTTTATAACTATGGTTGTTCTTTAAATGGAATTTGATTTACTTATCGACTATGCAATTATGGCACCGATTGTTGATAATCGTTTGTTTTATATCATTTAATTCTTTCATTTTAGATGAAGAATTGAGTATAGCTCTTTGAATTAGGTTATTAATGACAGCAGATTTATGTTTTTCGAGGCATTCACTGTTCTAGCTTAGAAAACAAGATTTAGAACTAGTAGACTTTTTTTTATTAAAAAATGAAGTGAAATTGTTAGTGAATTAGAATATCTAGAAATTAGATTTTTTTTATCAGGGTTTAGTTCATTAGTAAACTTCAAAAGCTTTGTAACTAGAGATATGACCTGATGAACAAGGAAACATATTTTCTGGGGAAATAAATTATAGTCATGGAACTTTAAGGTTGTCTCTTTCTTAATTATTTAATTGATATTTGCTCTGTTGTTACATTGAGCTCTCTGGATTACATATTCTTTGGAATTGTTCATATGGATTACCAATCCCTTCATTACCTTGCTATATATATATATATATATATATATATATATATATATATATATATACATATATATATTATTTACATTATTCGGACTTTTTGAAAATATTGTCCTAATCAATGCTGAATTGTTTAAACATCTCACAACGAAGGGCTTTTTTTTTTCGGACAAGAAATATGGCTTTCGTTTCTCCTGGTCAACTGTTGGTATACTGACGATAATTGCAGAAGTATCCTGTCAAGATTTAGATAAGAATTGTGAAGTCCGGTCTGTAGCTTTGGACATCTTGAAGTCTTTCGACAGAGTTTGGAATGGAAGTCTTGTCCACAAACTGAGTTTCGATCACCCAGGACAAATGTTTGAACTGATGCAATTGTGAAATGAAGGAAATCCTTAACGGCCACTCTTCCAGTCCCTTTCGTACTAATGCAGGCGTCCCCCAGGGCTCCATCTAGCGTCCCACTTTGTTTTTTTCATTTTCATTAATGACCTCCCCGGTGGCATCAGCTCTCAACTTGGCATCTACGCTGATGACAACCATTTACTCCTGTCTCAGTAAGTCTGATCATTTTCATAAAGTCAAAATGGTAGCTGGTATCCAAAAGGACCTTCAGTCTGTTGTTAACTGGAAAAACCGGAGGCTTGTTAACTTTACCGCTTCCAAGACTAAACTGCTGCCTATTAATTATACTCCTCTCTGCCCTCCATCAACATGGCTGATACTGACCTCCAGGAGAGTGACTCGTTACACCTTCTCGGGCTGACATAAACTGAAAAGACTATACTGAATCCATTGCGAAGTCAGCTGCTAGGAAAATTTGTTCACTGTATCGTGCTAGACAATTTTCTACTTCAGAATCTACCTATATACCCACCATTCGTCCATGCTTAGAACAGCGTTGCCACATATGGCCAGGTGCCCCTGCTATTTACCTCGATGTCTTTGATAAAATCAAAAGAATCTGCAATATTATTGACCTTAAGATGACGTCTCGGTTTTAGTCTCTTTGTCACGATCATAAGATTGCCTCCCTCTGCCTTTTCTATAAATACTTTCATAGTAATTGTTCGGATGAGCTCTTCGCGATGGTACCTAGGCTTTTAGAATTTAGACGCTTTAGTAAACTCACGACGAGGTCTCATCAATTTACAGTTGCGTTGGCTAGATGTAGCCGTAAGTTCTATGCTAAGAGTTTCTTTTCTCACACATCACGATTGTGGAACTCTCTTCCGGCTCCATGGTTTCCACACAATTTTAATCTGCAGAAATTGAAATGCAATCTCAATCCCTACCTACAGTTTACTCTTCTTTTGTTCCCGCTTCTTAGCAATGTTTCTATACCTAACTGTTCCACACCCAGTAATCCCTTGTGTGTGTCAGTGGCTTTACTGCCTTGCTTGGGGTGAAATAGATTATATATATATATATATATATATATATATATATATATATATATATATATATATATAGCTGACCACTCGTATTCGAGGATGCCCGTCTACTAGGGCGGCTAGCCAGTCCCTATTGCAGACGCTCGCTCAGGAACATTTGTGTTTGCTCAACACCCACAGAGCCAACCGGTGCAACTATATTGAGCAGACCTTAGTTACAGTTTCTGGTAGAGACCGTGTTATCTAGCGTGATCAACAATTTGAACAAGTCCTGCGAATAAAATTGTGAACGTTCTAAACACTCGGTGTGTGTGTATCTGAAATGAGGTAATATAACTATTTGCACTATTTGCATTAATTTTCATTATTCGGACTGTTGTCCTCCTCTTTGTTTTCATATTCACGACGTTTCGACCGTTGTACGCTCCGGCCTTCTTCAGGTTATTGGAATTAGAAAGCGGCCACTTTATTTCGTTCACCGAGGTAGATTGTTCTAGTTTCCCGTGCCATGCCTCTTCTGGATATCTCGGTTTCAGTTCTTTCCCTTTTAGTAACTCAACGTTCTCCAAGGACACATGACCCAGTGAAATAAAACCGTTGGTTGAATTAATCCAGGGAGCTGACCCAAAGATTTGTGAGTTCAATACTTGGCCACAGCAGAGGTGAACTTTGAAAGTTGAGTGAATATGACAACAAAGATTGACAGCGGTCCGAACAATCAAAAAAATGTGTATATATATGTGGCCGAGTGGTTAGAACGTTCGCATTCTGACCATGAGAGTCTGGTTCGAATGTCACGATGGTCGATTTGTCAGGAAGGAAACTCAGAGAGGTCAATCCCAGCGTGCGGCACCTTTGGAAAGTGTCTGAAAACCATATCACGGGTTGACCGAATCCTTGTGAGTGAAATTGGGTAGACGAGGTAATTAGGTATACTAGCACGAATTCACAAGTTATCGTAGCCGAGGGCGTCCTGGGCTTTGTTCAAATTGTTGATCACGGTGCATAACACGCTATTTCCTGGAAGCTCAACGTAGTTTCAGTATAAACCACAGGTGGGCTCTGTGGGTGTTGAATGAAGACAAATGCGCCTGAGCAAGCGTCTGCAATAGGGATTGGCTAGCCGCCTTAGTAGACGGGTATCCTCAAATACCAGTGGCCAGCTATACATACAGACACACACACACACATATATATATATATATATATATATATATGTATGTGTGTGTGTGTGTGTGTCTCTCTCTCTCTCACTCACTCTCCCTCTCTCTCTCTCTCTCTCTCTATATATATATATATATATATATATATCATAAATAAGAGAAAGCACAGATGGAGTATGAATCCACAGTTCTCAGAAATGTGCCCAATAAAAAGTAGATCAAAATATTATGATAATATTTTCTTTATTATGGTAAATTACAATAAAAACATTTGACATCGCTACACAAAAACTTTGGGCGATGGCAGATAACACACACACACACACACACATGTATATATATAAAATGAAAGTCTGTATATATATATATATATATATATATATATATATATATATATTGCTCTTCATTTTCGTTGCCGTTCTTTTCGTTTAATTGATCAATTTTTCCAACGATTTTCTCCTGATGAGATGTTGTACGAAAGGGCCTTAGCGACTATTACCATGAATAAATTCCTTGTTTTTAAAATAGTATATAGATTTTGTACCTCCAAGCATTTGTTTATATATATATATATATATATATAGTTGACAAAAGATAAAAGTTGCCTACTAGAAATTAAGCGTGCTTATTATATAAGCGTACTTATCTTACACGTGTACGGGTCATATACGAGTTACGTTGGAAGATTTTCAGCTACACCCGCTTTTCAAAATCTGATCGAACTTTTCAAAAAGTCTTCGTATAAATTGTGATACTATGGACACCCACAAGGAACGCTGCAAGGGTCTCATGCCTCTCCCGAATTATGAAAAGGGCGCTGCCTCTCATTTTTCATAAGGTAGTATTCATATAAAAGACAAATTTCATTGTAAGCTAATTAAATACAATGATGGATCATACTGGCATTCTCGTAATACTTCCGTAGTAAGACATCTCTGTTGCCTCAAGCCTCTTTTTCATCTTTGAGAAAATATATATATATATCTATATATTCAATTTATATATATATATATATATTCAATTTGTATATATATATATATATATATATATATATATATATATATATATACGCAGTTTTATCTAATCAAATTTGAAAAGAGCGTAATGGTCATAAACACAAAATAGTGGAATAATATGATAGCTGTTGCCTCAGGGTTCTTGATAAGACCCAGAGACGGATATGCAATGCTATTGGCCCTGATCTGTCATCTCGTCTGCAGTCGCTCTCTCACAGACGCGACGTTGCCTCGCTCTGTCTTTTTTACAAATACTTTCACGGTAATTGCTCCGATGAGCTGCTTTCGCTGGTTCCTAGGCCTCATGAATTTAAGCGTCCTACGAGGCTGGCATCCCGTTCCCAGCCCTTCACCGTTGAAACTGTTAGATGTAGACGTCTCTTCTACTCCAATAGCTTCATGTCTCGCACATCTCGCCTGTGGAACTCCCTTCCTTATTCCTGTTTCCCTGACAAATACAATCTCCAACTATTTAAGTGTAACGTCAATCGACATCTCCAGTTGCCTTGATCTATCCACTTCCCTTCTCCACATCCTTTCACCTTTCATTCCTATCTGCTCTCGCTCCAAATCTTCTGTAACCCCCTTGCCTTGATCGATCCACTATCTTTCTCCACATCCTCTCCTTTACCACTCCTATCTGCTCTTCCGCCAAACCTTCTGTAACCCCTTGCGTGCTAGTGGCTTCCAGCCTTGCTTGGGGTGATAAGCTTAAAAAAAATAAATTGTAGAAAGATTGTGAGTCTTACACAGGTGCTACACTTTGATCCTGATAGACTGAGCATATGAGTAATGGCGAAGTTTTAAAGAAAAATGGAAACAAAAAGAACACTTATATTTAGAATCAGGAAGATAGAATTGGAATTTCTGGGGAACATAATGAGAAAAGGATGCTTGGAGAATTTGATGCTCACAGGATATGTTGAAAGCAATGAATAAATCGCCTTTTTAAATGGTTGGGCGACCAGGTATTATGTGAGATAGAAAAAAAAACAAATATTGTTAGGCGCTACAAAGGAGCGGAAGCTGTGGATAACCATAATCATCCACTTCATGAATTGACATATCGCATAGAAGTAGCCTCAAATCAATATTTTGTTTGCAGAAGAAGTATTGATCATATATTCCTCTATCTGTTTTGAGAAAGAAAAAAAAAATTAAAATATTTTTATTTTTATTTGAAGAAGAAAAAGAGGTGAAACATTTTGACCGGTTCTTTGTTTCGGGGAAGACAGCTGCGAAAATCATAAAGAATTATAATTTGCAAATAATTTGTCTTTGAGTCATATTAAATTCTTCTGGCGATTGAAAATGTCACTGAGAATAAAGGCGGTTGGAACAAAAGAGGCAAACGTAAAGGCTTCGATTCGATCATATTTCTTCGATCGATTGAAAAACTTGAACGACGCCCACGGGCGCGCGCGCGTGAACGCGAGTGCAAGCGAAGCCGTAAATAGATCTCATGGTCAGTGCACAAAGTCGCAAATCGATTACAAATCGATCCGATCAATCAGCTGATTTCTCCCCCACCAAATTTCAAGAAAAATGCGCATTTTGATTGCAGTTTGGCCGAATTTCTTTGAATGATCGCATCGAAAGCGACGAACTGCGAAAATATTATCCAGAAAAGCGAGATCTCTACAATAATACAGAGAATTGTAAAAAACAAAAGTAGCCGTTAGGTGAAAGTGAGGCATCTCCAATGACACAAACACACAGACACAAAGACAAAGCAAGGCAATAAAGCCACTAAGACGCAAGGT
The DNA here is from genome assembly GCA_964036315.1 of Acanthosepion esculentum. Classification (NCBI taxonomy): domain Eukaryota; kingdom Metazoa; phylum Mollusca; class Cephalopoda; order Sepiida; family Sepiidae; genus Acanthosepion; species Acanthosepion esculentum. The sequence goes on along the minus strand of OZ038500.1, from coordinate 7,426,983 downwards.
GAACGAATTTGAGAAAAAAATCATTATTAACAAGAGAGGACGATAAAAGAATAGGATTCAAGATGACAGAAGATGATGATTGACATTACATTTAAATTTTTGAACATCAAAGTTGACTGGGTATCCAGAAGCTGGAACAGAGTTCCGCAAGAAGTGCGAGTGAAGGAACTGTTAGCATAGAACTTACGGTTAAATCTTGCCATTTCAAGTGTAAAATGAGGAGACCTTGCTTGCCAATCTAGTCAGACAGTCAAGTTCCATACATGATACACGCTTTCTCTCTTTCGATTCATAACTGATTAGGCGATTTTTCTGGTAGTAGACGTGTTGCTAAGCAAGACTATATAACCAAGTCTGTTCTACTATTTTACCCATAGCTAGGAGGAGAAGAGATGGATACATACCTTTCCCAAGAGTATTTGTGCGTAAGCAAATGTAAAGATCTCGTCTATATTTAGTAAGATCAGCTGTAAAATGATGAGACCTAGCTACCCATCCAGTACTGCGCTTAAATTGTTAAAGTTTAGATACCAAAGAGGTAAGCTTATAAGAAAAATTACTATGAAAATATTAATAGAAAAGGTACAGGGAAGCCACCTTACAGCGGCGAGAAAGTGACTGACGCCGAGATACCAGATCATGACCGACAACATTGTAGATTCTTCTTTGGATTTTAAGAATCTCTAAATGCATGCATAAATGGCAGTGTCTTCCTCTAAGAAAAAAAGGACCTTAGAATTCAACAACTTGAATGGATTAATAACGAAAATGAATGAAATTTCGATCTGTCGGCACCCTGGCACAAGCCGTATTTGACATGGGAAAGATAACTGTAGACCTCGAGAGCGTCCAAGGAAAACAAGTGTCTATTTTGAAAAATACACACCGGGAAACAGAATGTTAATGGGTAAATAATTATATATATATATATATATATATATATATATATATATATATATATATATATATATATATATATATATATATATATATATAATAAAAAGACTTAAACACTAATATTCCATGGTCATAATTTATTCCATTGGAATCGTAAAAACGACCCAATTCATCAGACCTACAGACTCAAAATGAAAACGGAAAAATGACTCCGGGAAAAATTGGTGAGAGTATGTGTGATAGTGTGGGGGGATCCGTGATCTATATAGAGGGGTAATAGACGAGAGGGACAGGGCGGTCCGAAGGTGGAGAGGGCACTAAAATTTAACAGAGGGAAGATTTAAAAAGGGGTTTCAGTGAGAAAAGGGTGCGTATTTTCAAAGATATACCGGAAGAGTGTACATTTCTTGGCGACACCCCCCCCATAGGCGATAAAAATATGTATGTGTGTGTGTGTGTGTATGTGTGTGTGTGTGTGTATGTGTGTGTGTGTGTCTGTTTGTACATATATATATATATATATATATATATATATATATATATATATATATATATATATATATATATATATATAAATGCGCAATAAAATCCAGAATCACCTCCTATGGAAAATAGGATTATTTCGGCAGACGAAAATATAAGTCGTCTGTCTTATCAATCCCGGTATAGACTGGGTTCGTGTAAGAAATAGAAATTTAACTGTGAAAGCTCCAAGAAAAAAAAACATCGTGAAAATAATACAGAATTTATCGATTTCAATGTTTTAGTCAGATGAAAGGCACGAGTCAGTGGTCAGGGGAGTGTGGAAGGTATTTGTCTTAATGGGAATAAGTTTTATCAAATTTGGGATTGAAAAACATTCAGAAACACTACATCCCAGATTCACTAAGGAATACATTATCGATAGTATAGACCTTAATCTAAAAATTAACACCTTTGAATTTGACAAAAAAAAAAAAAATCCAAACGCTAGGTACCGCAATGGGAACAAAAATGGTACCAACATATGCCACCCTAACATTAGCTTACTTAGAAGAAAACCTCTATGAAAAAATAGAACAAATATATGGGGAAAATATAAAATATAAAAACCCACTTCACTAAATCTTGGAAACGATACTGAGATGATTGCTTCATTTTCTAGAAATCTTCATGGAGTGATATTAACTATTTCCACACTCTACTTCAGAACTCACACCCAAAAATCAAATTCACCCAAGAATATAATTTTAACGAATTACCATTTTTAGATATACTCATTAGAAATAAAAACAATCACATAATCACAGATATCTAAGAAACCTACAGACACCCAAAAATATATTCATTTCAAGAGCCATCAACCAAAAAGCTGCCTGAAATCCATCCCCTATTCTCTATCACGTAGGGTTCGTACTATAGTGACTGACAAACACCCCCGAAAAACGTGCCTAGAACTACATAAAACTCTAAAAAACGAGACTACCTCACAACACTAATAAACAAAGGTTTTGAACTCGCAAAGAAGCCTTTAGAAACGTCGAACAAACTCTAGCATATGTCTCAACATACAAGAATGATCCAGAACTAATTACAGGAATTACAAAAAATCTAGACCTACTTAACAAGAATAAGAAACTGAAAAATATAAGAAAAACCAAAATAATTAAAATCAAAAGCCAAAACCTGAAATCACATATTAACCTCATCTAAATTTAGCCAACACAGAATACAGGGGGTCACAAAATGCAACAAAAAAGATGTGGGGTTTGTGATATCATTATAGAAAGAAACTCCTACACTTTTGAAAACCCAAAAACGACATTCCTAATAAATAAAAATTTAAACTGCAATTCCAAAAATGTGATTTATGCACTCAAATGCACAAAATGCAAGAAGTCATATATAGGTATCAGCCAAGCACTAAACAGCAGAGTTTCCCTCCACAAAAGCAACATCAAATTACCAGACAACAGAAAACACTTTGTATCACAGCACATCTATAAATGTAACCAGGATGAATTTAATATCAAGCCAATATATCAAACAGACAATTATTCTTACCTACTGTGGAGCACGAACATATATACACATATTGGCAAAAACAAATAGACTACTCACAACACACACACAAATCCTACACGACATAGGAAGTGTGTGCATATGTATGTATGTATGTATATATATGCATATATATATATATATATATATATATATATATATATATATATATATATATATATTTAAAGACATTTATGATATGTTTAACGTTCTTTTTATAGATACAAGTATTTAAGCAAATGCTCTGTTTTATAATAAACAGTATTAAATAACATTTACCGGCCTGAATGTCCGAGAAATTTTCTATGAAAATTTCTCGGACATGTTGTGTGTTTTTGTGTGTGGGGTTATGATCTATTTAGTTCCGGTTTAAATTTGTTTATGAAGTTTTTTTTCTTGTATTTGTAGGTAAGAATAATTGTCTGTTTGATATATTAGCATAATTTTAAATTTATCCTGGTTACATTTATAGATGTGCTGTGATACAAAGTGTTTTCTGTTTTCATAGAAAATTTCTCGGACATTCAGGCCGGTAAATGTTATTTAATACTGTTTATTATAAAACAGAGCATTTGCTTAAATACTTGTATCTATAAAAAGAACGTTAAACATAATATATATAAATGTCTTTAAATAAATTGTCGGACTTTGTCCAATTCAAAAATATATATGTATATGTGTGTATACTAATTCCTTATAATATGACAGTATGTATGGAGAGGGAATATGCACATACATACGCATACTAGCAAAAACACACATAATACAAAAAATGGAAATAGATCTAAGAACACACACGAGTCATAAAAAGATAAGAATACAGATATCTTTCCACAGCCTTTCTCAGACCAAATCTTAATTGTTTTGTTACCCTTCAAGCAGAAGAACTTTCCCACCGCCAGTCCAAGAAAGACATTTGTGTCACTACCACACAAAAAGAGAATGTTTAACATCGAAAAACATAAGGGAAATTAATTCATTTTAATAATATGCGGAAATATCCACTCTCTGCCTGAAGAAGTTCGCGAGTATTGAAACGCATGTTGCAAAATTATAGAAAATAAAGCATAATAGGCTATTTACATTATTCGGACTCTTGTCCTCATCTTTGTTACCATATTTATTACAACGTTTCGGCCGTTGTACGCTCCGCTCTTCTTCAGGTTGTTGGAATGTCGAACTGAACCCTTTATTTCGCTCGCTGGGGTAGACTGTTCTAGTTCCACGTGCCATGTCAGTTATCAGTTATCTCCTGTTAATTACTCTCAACACTGCCTTAACCAGGTATTGAAATCACAACTCTTTCGGGTACTGTCAATGGATCTGTGCCATGTATCCTAAAGGACATCTGTGCATGAACTTCTGGGACTTATAAACTTAATGACTTCAGCAATCGTTTTTTTACCAGTGCTCATATTGCAATTTTTGCTGTTATCATTGCATATTTTTTTACCAGAGCTCATATTGCAATTTTCGTTGTTGTTATTGTTTTTTCCTGGCACTCATTATTACTGGTTCCCATATTGTATACATTCCTATGCTTGCTCGGCTCAGGAGATTTTTGTGGACTAGCATATGTGCTTATTCCTTAAGTTTACGAATTTTCCAATGATGTTCTTTGTCTATGATCTCAACCTGAGCCAACAGAGGGCGGTGATTTCCCTTTTCTCTCTATATGTGGTAAGCCACGCCTAATTTGTCCAATCTGCCCGCCGTGTTACAGCTTTTTGGTGTTCTTAAAGCCTTACCTTCAGTGTGTGTGTGTGTGGGAGGGGCTGTCTCCCCTTTATATTTCTTTCCGCAGCTGCACGGGATGGCGTACACACAGTTTTTAGTCATGTTCTCCTCTATGGGTCTTAATCGGGAGAGATATCTGCGAAGTGTCGTCCAGCTTTTGAAGGTAGTCCTGATGTTATATGGATCACAGATCCTTTGTATTTTCTCTGACAAACCCTTCACATAAGGCAGGCAGACTGTTTTCTGAGTGTTGTTGTCCTCCTCTTGCACCCGTTTACCCCTGTTTTTTTTTGTTAGGGTTAGGGTTAGGGTTAGGGTTAGGGTTAGGGTTAGGGTTAGGGTTTTTTGTCTGCTGCCATGTACCCTGGGTAGTTGTTACGTTGTAGGGTACGACTTATACTGACCAATTCTTTATCTAATGTCTCTGAATTGTCACTTTTGGTCGGTGTTGTAAGCAGCGGACGATCCCTTTCTTTACGCTGAATGGATGGTGGGAGTTGAAATTGAGGTACTGTCCGGTGAATGTCGGTTTACGGTATACGGATGTCTTGAACACATGCTCTGTTCGAGATATTAGAACATCCAGGAATGGGATTTCGTTGTTACTCTTTTTTTCCATCGTGAACTGTATCGAATGTCTTATTGAGTTCACATGGTTTAGTAGAACCTGGACATCTGTGGCCAGAGTATGAAGGTGTCATCTACGTACCTTAACCATAGAGTTAGCTTTAGAGATATAGATTCTAATGTAATTTCTTCAAATTATTCCATGTATATATTCGCATATTGTATACTCTCCAACACATGGCTCAGTGGGTTGGTTGAAGTAATGCAGTGACTTGATCCAAAGAGTTATGAGTTCAATACCTGGCTGCAGCAGAGGTGAACAAAATCTTGAAACTGACTATCGCGCTCACCCAAACCTCAAGTGCAACCCATATATCGAATCTATTGCTAAAGATGGTGACAAAAACGGTTATTTCATTTTAAGTAAGTATCCGTCTCTCCCTGCTCTATTCTGTCTTTACAAGAGCCAGATCAAATCCAGATCAGCTACCTATTCCTCGTCTGCATGTCTTGATAAAGTTCAAAAGCGCCTTGTGGGTAATGAATTATTTTACACCCGGCAACACGACGAAACGTCGCCAACCTCTCGCTACTCTATCGCTATTTCCATGGCAAGTCTTATGATTAGCTACATTCCTTGGTCCTACTACCCTGATCCTTACAAATGGGACTCACCACGCTACGTGCATAAAAAGAAGTCATTCCCATTCCCTTCGTATTTATCTTAGTAAGAAGAAGGTTTCGCTCGGGGAATTTGTTCCCAAGAACTGCTGCTTTATGGAACAGAATCAAGGCAGAATATATTCCCGAACATCACTCTCTTGACCTCATCCAGTCTATGGTTAACCGTTATCTTTCCTGCATAACCACATAACTGGACATCTTGACTCCTTATACTCATACAACATCACACAATAACCATCTATCATGAGTGGCTCTTAGGCCTTGTATTCATTGAACATTAGTATAAGAAAATCAAAATCATAAGCAAAATTTATCAAATTTCCTCTAAGAAATAACTGAAAAAAATATATCAAAACATTGAAAGTAAAAAAAAAATGAAAATATTTTAAATAATAGTAAGAAAAAAAAAACGTCTCAGCGTATCTAACATAGCAATATTTAAAAGAATATGAGTCAATAGTCCGGTTCAGACTCCTCCCCGGTCTTTTGAAGGAGTAGAAGTTTCTCGTTTGTTTCCTGGTCAGGATTGGGTTTCCGTTTCTTTCTAAAGTCTACTTCAACTCTATACTTCTAACGCCCCCGCCTAAACCTGAAATTTTATTTATTATTTATTTTCTCTTCCTCAGTAGGAGTAGATAGGTTCGCCTATCGTCCAGTTCACACACCTCCCCAGTCTTTTGAAGGAGCAGAAGTTTCTCCCTTGTTCCCTGTTTAGAATTGAGTTTCCGTTTCTTTCTAAAGTCTACTTTAACTCTATACTTCTAACGCCCCCGCCTAAACCTGAAATTTTATTTATTATTTATTTTCTCTTCTTCAATAGGAGTAGATAGGTTCGTCCATCGTCCGGTTTACGCTTCGTCTTTTGAACAGCAGTAATGACTTATATCTTTTCATATTGAGGATTAGGTTTCTGGTTCTTTGTAAAGTGTTTTAGTTCTCATTCACTCCCAGTAACCCATTGCGTCTTAGTGGCACTATCTCCTTGTTTCGAATGAATTAATTAGACAAATATCGAAATACTGTCTTTGAAATTCGCTTAAAAACGCTACGAACTGTTGTTGCGGCAAAATATAAGTAATATTTGATGATATATTTTGTCGATAAAATAAAAACACCTGTTGATATATTTTCCAATGATGTCTATCTGTTCGAGGGAATTACTTTGAAAATGAGTTTACCAAATGTGGGAAAATTTAGGCGAGGGATCTACCAGCCAAGGGAATTACCGAGCGACCTATTAAATGCGAAGTCGTTAACCGTGACGGACGGATTAGATAGGTTTATTTAAATAGAAATGAAATAAAATACCCGTTTTAATATGGGCTAAATCAGTTATTAAATTATATAAGAACATAAATGCCATTCAAGATCTAACATTTTGCTGTACCATATCTCCAGATACGAACGACGAATTGGAGACAGCAATCAACCAACGCGAAAATCACAAAGATTCCCAAATGATATTAAAAAAAAACCCAAAACAGGCAAGTGTTTTAATAGACGACGAAATTAGTGTCACTAAAATCCGAAGAGTCATTAGAAAAACAAACTATTATGGAATAGAAAAAAGTAATTAGAAACCAAGAAAACAATTCAAATAGCTTTGCATCACGTATAAACCGCTCGTCAGGGTTAAATATATTAGTAAATAAACAGTTCACTAGGGTCAGATATATAAATTAAAACACTGGTCTGGTTAGATATATAAATATATAAACCGTCCGTCAGGGTCAGATATATAAATAAACTGCTCCTCGAGGTCAGTCTATATAAATAAAATGTTAATTTCTGGACGAAGCAGATTAAAATGCACAATTAATATATATATATATATATATATATATATATATATATATATATATATATATATATATATCGAACTCTTTAGTTAGTTGTTTACTAGTATCGGGGTTTTTTCTTTGGGCCTTGAACCTGTATCTGTGCGATTATTTTCGACAGACATTCATGTTCCTGGCTCTTTCTTTTTTAAAACCTTTTTTTTCCTTTGAGATTGATTTAAATATTGCTGAATCAAGAATTCGAAGGTTTTTCCACACGAGTATAGTTACCTATATATATATATATATATATATATATATATATATATATATCGCTTCAAGTATACCTGATTTCAGTTGAAAATATCCTCCCTCCCCCGCAACCCTCAAAAACCGTTTCGTATGAAATGAGAACCAATATCTTTGGGAGTCCCTTTGGCGTCCCGCCTAGTCTGATGACATCGACCCATCAACGGGCAAAATTCTAATTACGTTAGTGATAGTTCTTCATTTGGCGAATGTGCCCGCTGAATAGATTTGTTCTCGTAGTGTCGTTGATATCAGCGTAGGAAATGGATTAATAGGCTAGTGTTCAATCTCTAGCCTATGCCATTGCTTTCGCTTTCGCAGAAATACTTCTGGAAAGGCATAAACTCGCGCTTTCCCCCCGTTGCTAGGGTTTAATAACAAAGTAAAAGTAAACAAATAATATAAATAATACGAGTTTTGGTTGTTAGCCAATCTAAGAGAAAGAAATCTCTGAATTCAAAACTTGTTGAGCTTGGAGCTCAACCAGTTGCCAATTTCACCCCTGTGCGGGTTTCATGGTCCTAGAGAAACTGTAACATTGACTCTTAGTGTAGTGAGTCTGTGGCCCTATACGCAACAGTGGAGTCTGCATGACATCCATGCATAGTATAAAGTTCAGTCATAAGGAATATCCGTTTTGGGGGACCAATTGTGATAAAGAATTTATAAATGCTAATAATAAGTGTAAGAACTGCTTTAATAAGTGTAAGAACTGCTAATAATAAGTGTAAGAACTTCTAATAATATGTATAAGAACTGCTTTAATAAGTGAAAAAACTCTTTAATAAGTGTAAAAACTGCTAATAATAAGTCTAAGAACTGATTTAATAAGTGTAAGAACTGCTAATAATAAGAGTAAGTACTGCTAATAATAAGTGTAAGAACTGCTAATAATAAGTGCAAGAACTGCTAATAATAAGTGTAAGAACTGCTAAATACAAGTGTAAGAACTGGTAATAATAAGTGTAAGTACTGCTAATAATAAGTGTAAGAACTGCTTTAATAAGTGTAAGAACTGTTTAATAAGTGTAAGAACTGCTAATAATAAGTGTAAGAACTGCTAATAATCCGTATTGGGGACCAATTGTGATAAAGAATTTATAACTGCTAATAATAAGTATAAGAACTACTAATAATAAGTGTAAGAACTGATTTTAGAGGTGTAAGAACTGCTTTAATAAGTGTAAGAAGCGCTTTAATAAGTGTAAGATATGTTAATAATAGGTGTAAGAACTGCTAATAATAAGTGTAAGAACTGCTAATAATAAATGAAAGAACTGCTTTAATAAGTGCAAGAACTGCTAATAATTAGTGTAAGAACTGCTAATAATAAGTGTAAGAACTGCTAATAATAAGTGTAAGAACTGCTTTAATAAGTGTAAGAACGGCTAATAATAAGTGTAAGAACTGCTAATAATAAGTGTAAGAACTGCTAATAATAAGTGTAAGAACTGCTTTAATATGTGTAAGAACTGCTAATAATAAGTGCAAGAACTGCTAGTAATAAGTGTAATAAAGGCTTCAATAAGTGTAAGTACTGCTAATAATAAGTGTAAGAACGGTTAATAATAAGTGTCAGAACTGCCAATAATAAGTGTAAGACCTGCTTTAATAACTGTAAGAAATGTTAATAATAAGTGTAAGTACTGCTAATAATATGTGTAAGAACTGCTAATAATAAGTTTAAGAACTGCTAATAATAAGTGTAAGAACTGCTAACAATAAGTGCAAGAACTGCTAATAATAAGTGTAAGAACAGCTTTAATAAGAGTTAGAACTGATAATAATAAGTGTAAGAACTGCTTTAATAAGTTTAAGAACTGCTAATAATAAGTGTAAGAACTGCTTTCATAATTGTAAGAATTGCTAATAATAAGTATACGAACTGCTTTAACAATTGTAAGAACTGCTAATAATAAGTGTAAGAACTGCTTTAATAAGTGTAAGAACTGTTAATAATAAGTATAAGAAATGCTAAAAATAAGTGGCCCTATACGCAACTGGGGAGTCTGCATGACATCCATGTATAGTATAAAGTTCAGTCATAAGTAATATCCGTTTTGGAGGAAAGATTGTGATAAAGAATTTATAACTGCTAATAATAAGTGTAAGAACTGCTAATAATAAGTGTAAGAACTGCTAATAATAAGTGCAAGAACTGCTAATAATAAGTGTAAGAATTGCTTTAATAAGTGTAAGAACTGCTAATAATAAGTGTAAGAACTGCTAATAATAAGCGTAAGTACTGTAAATAATAACATTGACTCTTAGTGTAGTGAGTCTGTGGTCCTATACGCAACAGGGGAGTCTGCATGACATCCATTCATAGTATAAAGTTCAGTCATAAGGAATATCCGTTTTGGGGGACCAATTGTGATAAAGAATTTATAAATGCTAATAATAAGTGTAAGAACTTCTAATAATAAGTGTAAGAACTGCTAATAATAACTGTAAGAACTGCTTTAATAAGTGTAAGAACAGCTAATAATAAGTGTAAGAACTGCTTTAATAAGTGTAAGAACTGCGAATAATAAGTGTAAGAACTTCTAATAATATGTATAAGAACTGCTTTAATAAGTGAAAAACCTCTTTTAATAAGTGTAAAAACTGCTAATAATAAGGGCAAGAACTGATTTAATAAGTGTAAGAACTGCTAATAATAAGTGTAAGTACTGCTAATAATAAGTGTAAAAACTGCTAATAATAAGTGCAAGAACTTCTAATAATAAGTGTAAGAACGGCTAAATACAAGTGTAAGAACTGCTAATAATAAGTGTAAGAACTGCTTTAATAAGTGTAAGAACTGCTAATAATTAGTGTAAGAACTGCTAATAATCCGTATTTATAACTGCTAATAATAAGTATAAGAACTACTAATAATAAGTGTAAGAACTGCTTTTAGAGGTGTATGAACTGCTTTAATAATTGTAAGAAGCGCTTTAATAAGTGTAAGATCTGTTAATAATAAGTGCAAGAACTGCTAGTTATAAGTGTAATAACGGCTTCAATAAGTGTAAGTACTGCTAATAATAAGTGTATGAACGGCTAATAATAAGTGTCAGAACTGCTAATAATAAGTGTAAGAACTGCTTTAATAAGTGTAGGAACTGCTTTAATAAGTGTAATAACTGCTAATAATAAGTGTAAGACCTGCTTTAATAACTGTAAGAAATGTTAATAATAAGTGTAAGTACTGCTAATAATATGTGTAAGAACTGCTAATAATAAGTTTAAGAACTGCTAATAATAAGTGTAAGAACTGCTAACAATAATTGAAAGAACTGCTAATAATAAGTGTAAGAACAGCTTTAATAAGTTTAAGAACTGATAATAATAAGTGTAAGAACTGCTTTAATAAGTGTAAGAACTGCTAATAATCAGTGTAAGAACTGTTAATAATAAGTGTACGAACTGCTTTGTTAAGTGTAAGAACGGCTCTAATAAGTGTAAGAACTGTTATAATATGTGTAAGAACTACTTTAATAAGTTTAAGGACTGCTAATAATAAGTGCAAGAGCTGCTAATAATAAGTGTAAGAACTGCTTTAATAAGTGTAAGAACGGCTAATAATAAGTGTAAGTACTGCTAATAATAAGGGCAAGAACTGATTTAATAAGTGTAAGAACTGCTAATAATAAGTGTAAGTACTGCTAATAATAAGTGTAAGAACTGCTAATAATAAGTGCAAGAACTTCTAATAATAAGTGTAAGAACTGCTAAATACAAGTGTAAGAACTGCTAATAATAAGTGTAAGAACTGCTTTAATAAGTGTAAGAACTGCTAATAATTAGTGTAAGAACTGCTAATAATCCGTATTGGGGGACCAATTGTGATAAAGAATTTATAACTGCTAATAATAAGTATAAGAACTACTAATAATAAGTGTAAGAACTGCTTTTAGAGGTGTATGAACTGCTTTAATAAGTGTAAGAAGCGCTTTAATAAGTGTAAGATATGTTAATAATAGGTTTAAGAACTGCTAATAATAAGTGTAAGAACTGCTAATAATAAGTGAAAGAAGTGCTTTAATAAGTGCAAGAACTGCTAATAATTAGTGTAAGAACTGCTAATAATAAGTGAAAGACCTGCTAATAATAAGTGTAAGAACTGCTTTAATAAGTGTAAGAACGGCTAATAATAAGTGTAAGAACTGCTAATAATAAGTGTAATAACTGCTAATAATAAGTGTAAGAACTGCTTTAATAAGTGTAAGAACTGCTAATAATAAGTGCAAGAACTGCTAGTTATAAGTGTAATAACGGCTTCAATAAGTGTAAGTACTGCTAATAATAAGTGTATGAACGGCTAATAATAAGTGTCAGAACTGCTAATAATAAGTGTAAGAACTGCTTTAATAAGTGTAGGAACTGCTTTAATAAGTGTAATAACTGCTAATAATAAGTGTAAGACCTGCTTTAATAACTGTAAGAAATGTTAATAATAAGTGTAAGTACTGCTAATAATATGTGTAAGAACTGCTAATAATAAGTTTAAGAACTGCTAATAATAAGTGTAAGAACTGCTAACAATAATTGAAAGAACTGCTAATAATAAGTGTAAGAACAGCTTTAATAAGTTTAAGAACTGATAATAATAAGTGTAAGAACTGCTTTAATAAGTGTAAGAACTGCTAATAATCAGTGTAAGTACTTCTAATAATCAGTGTAAGTACTGCTAATAATAAGTGTAAGAACTGCTTTAATAAGTGTAAGAACTGCTAATAATAAGTGTAAGTACGGCTAATAATAAGTGTAAGAACTGCTTTAAAAAGTGTAAGAACGGCTAATAATAAGTGTAAGAAGTGCTAATAATAAGTGTAAGAACGGCTTTAATAAGTGTAAGAACTGCTAATAATAAGTGTAAGAACTGCTTTAATAAGTGTAAGAACTGCTTATAATCAGTGTAAGTACTTCTAATAATCAGTGTAAGTACTGCTAATAATAAGTGTAAGAACTGCTTTAATAAGTGTAAGAACTGCTAATAATAAGTGTAAGTACGGCTAATAATAAGTGTAAGAACTGCTTTAATAAGTGTAAGTACGGCTAATAATAAGTGTAAGAACTGCTTTAAAAAGTGTAAGAACGGCTAATAATAAGTGTAAGAAGTGCTGTAATAAGTTTAAGTCCTGCTAATAATATGTGTAAGAACTTCTTTAATAAGTGTAAGAACTGCTAATAATAAGTGTAAGAACTGTTAATAATAAGTGTACGAACTGCTTTGTTAAGTGTAAGAACGGCTCTAATAAGTGTAAGAACTGTTATAATATGTGTAAGAACTACTTTAATAAGTTTAAGGACTGCTAATAATAAGTGCAAGAGCTGCTAATAATAAGTGTAAGAACTGCTTTAATAAGTGTAAGAACGGCTTTAATAACTGTAAGAACTGCTAATAATAAGTGTAAGAACTGCTAATTATAAGTGTAAGGGCTGCTAATTATAAGTGTAAGAACTGCTTTAATAAGTGTAAGAACGGCTAATAATAGGTGTAAGTACTGCTAATAATAAGTGTAAGAAATGCTTTAATAAATGTAAAAACTGCTAATAATAAGTGAAAGAACTGCTAATAATAAGTGTAAGAACTGCTTTAATAATTGTAAGTACTACTAATAATAAGTTTAAGAACGGTAAACAATAAGTCTAAGAACTGCTAATAATAAGTGAAAGAACTGCTAATAGTAAGTGTAAGAACTGATTTAATAAGTGTAAGAACTGCTTTAATAAGTGTAAGAACTGCTAATCATAAGTGTAAGAACTAGTTCAAAAAGTGTAAGAACTGCTAATAATAAGTGTAAGAACCGCTTTAATAAGTATAACAACTGCTAATAATAAGTGTAAGAACTGCTTTAATAATTTTAAGAATTGCTCATAATAAGTGTAAGAACTGCTAATAATGTTAGAACTGTTTTAATAAGTGTAAGAACTGCTAATAATAAGTGTAAGAACGGCTTTAATAAGTGTAAGAACTGCTAATAATAAATGTCACTTAAGAATAAATTCAGAGTACATTAACATACCTAAGATTCTGTACGGCAGTCACAGTGTACACAGTAGTGTTTTTCCTCCATCGTAACACATTCACAGTTCAGCACTTTTTTTATTTTTGTTCCTAACGAAAGTTTCCCGTTTCTTCATATTTTTCGTAGATTCATGCTAATGCAACTTTGGATTTCGGTGTCACATTTGCCGTCCTTCCTAGATATTTAAATTTTTTTAGTTGCTTAAATTTGATGTCTGCAATTCGTAATTTTCGTATTGGTCTGCTCCTCTTTCAAACAATCATACGAGGTCTGTTGTTTTGATTCGCTCAGTGCCTCTGAAGAGACGAGAATTGTGGCAGAACACATCGTATCTGTATGTTTGTTTTACGGCATGTCAACACCTCATGGGTAATTTAATACCGAAAATTTATTGTAAAAGTTTATTGTAAAAGAGAATACACCACTGAAAGACAGGAAATCGCCAGTCAGACAGATATGCGCTGGTATGTCCTGTGCATATTACATATATCACTGATATAGTCAGTCCACAATAGGTAATAGGGAGAGTGGAACATTCTATTACAACAGATATAATATGGGAACTAGTAATACAGGGGGCGAGAGAAAAATAACTGAGGTAAAAATTATAGAGAAAATAAATCAATATGAGCTCTGGTAAAAAAAAATGAAACTGATATATTAGACTCATAAGTCCTAAAAATTCATTGAATTCATAGCGTCGATCCAAAAAGTGACTTGACATAAATAATTATGAGTTCAATCAAATTTGGAGAGTTGTCAAGGCGAATTAACTAAAACTGGCAAACCCAAAAGAGTATTGCACATGGAATTAGGACAATCTACTCTCGTGGGCTATATAAAGGGTTCAAAATTACAATAAATATCACTTGAAAAAGGCCGAAGCCTGCAACGGCCGAAACGTTGGGAATTTTTATGAAGATAAAGATAATAAAGATAAGGACAACAGCTCTAACACTCTAAATAGTTACAATGTCTGATCTCAGAAATATAGACATGCTTTTCCTTGTTAAATTTCACCGTCACTTTGAAAGCATTTCCTTGTAGCTATTCAATATCCTGTTACTCCTCTTTACGTTGCATAAGAGCTTATGGATGGAAAAAGAAACCTGTTCATATCAAATAGTAAGTCGCACCCGTCAAAAGAGATTCCAGTTTCACTAGGCAGTCCTTTTGAACTCTGAGAGGAAGTGTCGCGAATAATTATGGTTTTCTGGACAACGTTAATCGTTAACATGAAGTGGAAAGATTATATTGAATCAATTACTAGGTCGACTGCTAGGAAACTTACTTGGCTAGACAATTTTTCTCGACAGAATTTATCTTAGACGTTTATAAGTCTACCATTCGGCTATACATTGAACATTGCTGCTGTAGAAAGGAAAAAAACGGCTTACCTTCTGGAATCAAAACGCGCACGTACGTGAAAGAAAATCTGGCCGAACCAAAAGCTGCAATTTAAGAACAACTTCTTCTCCGAGCTCAGAATTTTTCGAGACGAATTTGTGACTTAAGCAAATTTCCAAGACTTAGCCGCTCGATAAAATGAGTAGGGCCGAATGGGTTCTATGCTAACAGTTTCTTCTCTCGCACTTGTCATTTGTAGAACTCTCTTCCGGCTTATTTCTTCCCGGTCAATTTCCCGATTCCAGAGTTTCGTAGGCGGACCTCTTCGTCCATCCTTCAGGGGATATCAGCAATTTACTGCTTATATTTTTTCGATTTTTCCTTCTTATATACATTTTACATTGGTGTAAGTTTTTTTTCTGTACTTTTTGTGTTCGCGTGCGCGTTTGTTCGCGTGCAACCATGCGCCGATCTCTGCTGAAGTGTGTTCGCGCGCGTGCGCCCGTCTGCGTGGATGTGCGTACGTGTAGGGTGTTGGGATCATTTGTCCTTTTCGTTTTTTTTTTTGTATTTCACACTCGCTCTTTAGACTTCGCTCTTTTTTTTTCCTTTTTCCTCTTTCCTTTTGACTGTTGCTGTTTTTGTCGCCATTAATTACAACTCTAAAAATGTCAGCGATTCTTTATTTTATTTTTTATTTGCTAGGAAAGTTGTATTTTTTTATATTGATGTAAATGATATCGCGCATATATAATATATAAATAATATATATATAAATTGCATATATATATATATATATATATATATATATATATATATATATTTGAAAAAATTCTCAGAGTTAACCTGTAGAAAAAGACAATATTTATAAATGTTTCTTCCAATGTGGACATTTTGAAGGCAAAAGCGAATTGAATTTATTGAAACAAAGTAACTAAAAAAACAGAATAACCTTAGCAAGTGGAAGAATTTAATAATATATAATAGCGTTTTCTAAATTCTTAGAGTTGCTAAGGACATTTTGTTTTGAAATATACACGTCGGCTAATATTACAGTTTTCCTATTGTCTTTCACATTTATAAATACTTATATTTATATAAATACACACTTTACATATACATATATATATATATATATATATATATATATATATATATATATATATGTGTGTGTGTGTGTGTGTGTGTGATACTAATGATATTATTGCTTAAGTGGTAAATAATTATATATACACGGGCTTACATATATGTATATATATATATATATGTGTGTGTGTGTGTGTATGTGTACACACACACACACACACACACACACACACACATATATATATATATATATATATATATATATATATATATATATATATGTATGTATGTAAAATTTTAATTTCCGGAGGAAATGAAGGTCGTGTTCATGCGAAGCAGAATAAAAATACACAATTAAAATATATATATCGTTTCAAGAATACACAGTTTCAGTTGAACAAATCCTACCCAGCAACCATCAAAAACAGTTTCGTATGAAATGAGAACCAGTATCTTTGGGAGTTCCTTTGACGTCCCGTCAAGTCTGATAGCATCAACCAAACAACGGGCAAAATTCAAATTACGCTAGTGATAGTCCTTCATTTGGTGAATGTGCCCGTTGACTAAATTTGTTCGCCATATTCAGTTACAAGAATGTTCTCGTAGCTTCTGGGATATCAGCGTGGAAAATGCATTAACAGGCTAGGGTTCAATTTCAGACATGCACGCATATACATATATGTCATCACCGGGCTATTAATTCTTTTTTTTTTTTAATTTGGTTTAGTGGTATTATAAGTATTAATCGTAGAAGGTTAGATTTCTAATTACATTTATTTAATATTGTTAAAATTTATGTGCATACATCTGTATTTATACTCTTAGGCATATACACACGTGTACTTCTATGCGCACACGTATATACGAATGCCTATGCGCACACATTTACACTGATACATGTAGACTAATGTCTATGTTTTGTAATTAATAAACTGGTGCCTAAATGGTGAAGTCGTTTATTTTTTCTGTTTTTAGGATAATAATTATAGTTGGTTAGGTTAAGAGAATTTGTTGTTTTAATATATATACATATGTATACATATGTACAAACATATATATACATATACATATATATCACATATATATATATATCACATATATCACACACACGCACAGACACACACACACACACACATATATATATATATATATATATATATATATATATATATATATAATGTTGTGACCAAGTAAATGGTTAAAGAAATAACAAAACAAGTGTTACAGATATATCATATATTAAACAGTAAGTATAACAGAAGAGTATTACACGACTAGTGAGTGTGTGTCGGTTGACCCAGCGTTCAGTCTATTCGACTGTTATATTTAACAGTCCCCACACGAGGGATGTGCGTGGCACAAGGCCGAGTTTACCGTGGGTTCTCCGAGCCCGTAGGCCAAAAATATTCCCTTAGAACCCGCATAAACGAGTTCAGGGCCTGTCTACCTCCGACGACGAAACTTTGCCTTTCGGCAAAGCCTCGTCCGGGTTCCTTTCCGCTCGAGGCAGAGAGTTCGACAGTTGCACAGTCTATGCGACTGTTCCCCCAAGGCCTTCTCTCCTACTAATCTTATAGTAGGCAGAAGAGTCCAACATAGACTCTTTAGAGGGAGGACACCACTGCAATATATATATATATATATATATATATATATATATATATATATATATAGTAAAAAAAGAAAAGTAAGATATATAAATCGGTGTTCTTATTGATATTTTATTTTTACAAAACAGTGCTCAATGTAAATTTACAGAATCATAAATATTATAAATTAACTGATTTAAAAATACTGTTCCTTCGCTACACAGCAATTACCAGGTTTCAAAACAGAAAGTAACTACTTCTAATTCAATCATTTAATTAAATTAAAAGCACTAGTTCTGTTTTATTTTCAAGCGTATTTTGGAATAACTTATTTTGAAATTTACTGAGTTTTAAAAGCACATACAATTTATTTCCAAGGATACAGAGAAATCCAATCATTTAGACAGGGGCCATAGCGTGTTCATTTTTATTAACAACTATTGTATCAAATTTGAGTTATTTTCGAAAGAGTTTATGTCTTTTTCAACGATTTATGACATCCGTTCAACGCATGTCATCTGTTTGGTTTTTTTAAACGACAAAGTTTTTCGGCATTTTTATCCGTTAAATTTATACTTGTATACATAAAGATTTTTTTAAAAATAGGTGTTTGGATTAGAATACGCTGTATTGAACTACAATTTTACTATATTATTTTTTTTTACTTTTAATTACTAATACACTATATTTCATTTTAAAACAAATAAATGTAATAAAATTACTTAAATTATCTAAAAATTATTATTAAATATCAGATATAAGTATGTATATTACAGCTCTCTTTTTTTATTAACTATTATTTAAGGAAAAGTTTTGACAATGTCGACTAAGAATAGCTATTTCATTTCTTAGATTCTGTAAATTCTTATTTTTTATAAACCTAGTAATATATAGTTTTTCATGTATGCACAAAGGACATGGGTCATATAATGACCTGTTACATAAGCTGCAATGACCAATCAAAATGTCTTAAAATAATTGTCGGACTTTGTCCATTTCATAATGTGTGACTTCATTTGTTTACATTTGATACGCCATGAGCAGATATGAATGTACCTGAAAGATTCATGGAAGATTGAAGTTTATAAGCAGTAAATTCGACTTTGCCAACAGAACGATCCTCTGTCGCCGAATCGGATAAAAGGCACGTCAGGCTATATGACGGTTCCGTATAGGATACAGGTTCGATTCCTGTCGGCGGACGAATATTTTCTATGAAAATTTCTCGGACATTCAGGCCAGTAAAAGTTAGTTAATACTGTTTATTATAAACAGAGCATTTACTTAAATACTCGTATCTATAAAAAGAATGTTAAACATAAAAATGTCTTAAAATAATTGTCGGACTTTGTCCATTTCATAATGTATGTGGGTACACATAAAATTATATATAAAGTTATCTGTCTCAGATGTTTATTAATCTGTATATTAGCTTTTTGTTTGTCCTACCTTTTTTTTTTTAGTACGAAAAGTTGTCAAGCAAAGATATTTGTCCTTATCTTTATCAAGGTACAGCCCTCTCTTCGCAGGTTTAGTGGATGTGTGTTAGGTGGGGGTCTCCATTTGTATGGATGCGTTGCTTGTGTTCGTGTGTTATGTGTTTGAACAAATTAATAGCTATTTATTGACTAAACTTGATACGAATTCACTGATGAAAGACCAGTGCGTGCGTCAAGGCTTGCCTATGTGCGCTGTTGTAGTAACAGCAGCCGAACAAGTCGCTCAAAGTCAAACAACAACTTCTTGCTGTTACCCATAAACACAGTAGTACTTACCTTGACCTACTTATCTCAATAGGTTTCCTCCTCGCCAGTAAATAATAGGGAAGTGAGAGAAAGAGAGATAAAAACAGAGAAAGACAGAGAGAAAGAGAGAGAGAGAGAGAGAGTGGAGAGAATGATCGAGAAAGAGAGAAAAAAAGGAAAAGAGAAAGTGACAGAGAAAGAAAAAGAAATAGAGAGAGAGAGAGAGAAAGCGAGAGAGAGAAAGAGAAAGAGAGACAGATAAAGATAAACAGAGATAGAAAGAGAAAGAAAGAGGGAAAGAGTGAGAGAGAAAAAAAAGAGAGATATAAAGAGAGAGAAAGACAGAAAGAGAAATAGAAAGAGAGAGAGAGAAAAGAGACAGAAAAGAGAAAGTGTGAAAGAAATGGAGAGAGAGAAAGAGAAAACATTAAGTGAGAGAGAAAGAGAGAGAAAAAGGGGGAGAAAAAGAGAAACTGAAAGAGAAAGCGAGAGATAGATAACGATAGATAAAGAGACAGAAAGAGATAGAGAAAGGGAGAGTGAGAGGGTGAAGAAGAAAGACATAATGAGAGAAAAAAGAGAGGGAAAGACAGAGAAAGAGAGAAAAGAGATAGAAAAGCGAAAGTGAGAGAGAAAGAGAAATAACATGAAATGGGGAGAGAGAAAGAGAAAAACAGAAAGTAAGAGGGTGAAAAAGGGAGAGAAATGAGAGAAAAAGAGAAAGAGAGAGTAAGAGAAAAAGAGAGAGAAATAGAGAGAGAAGGAGAGTGAAAGATAAAGAGACAGAAAGAAATAGAAAGAGTGAGATAGAGAAAAGCAGACAGAAAGAGAGAGAATGAAATACAAGTCGAAATGTAATATTTTCTATTTATCCTTTTTCTTTCCGTTTCTTTCCGTTTTTTTTTGTTGAGTTTTTCTATTGCCCCCGCCCCTTAGTAGATAAAATATAAAGCTCTAGAACCGATCTGAGAATGATGTAAGGACAACTGGAAGCCAACAGAAATGTTGTTCTACAGAAGGATACTGAGAATTCCTTGGTGGGAACGAGTAAGAAACGAGAATATCTTAAAAAATGGTAACGGAAAGAACACTTACACATAGAACCAAGAAGAGAGCTGAAATTCTTGGAACACATAATGAGAAAGCAGGACTTGGAAAACTTAACACTCACATGGCATATTGAGTGCAAGAGAGCTTGGGGAGGGCAGTGAGTTACTACTTGACGCGTTTATAAGGATAGATGGAGGAACGGGGAGAAAACTGCCAGGGAGCAAAAAAGGTAGGAAGTTGTAGAGGGCCAGAATCCTCCATGTCTTTAAGCGACGTGGCACCAAGAAGAAGAAGAAGAAGAAGAAGAAGAAGAAGAAGAAGAAGAAGAAGAAGAAGAAGAAGAAGAAAGAATGGAGAAGAAATGAAAAAAAGAATAAATTGTCATATGCGAGAGTATTTCGACAAAGTTGTGAACTGGAATCCAAACGGAAAGATTCACTGGAAAATATTCAATGTATGGGATTATTGACAAAAGGCGAGATTAAGCGATTTCACGACAAAGGAGATTATCGTAAAAAATGAATATTTATCGTACAAAATAAATAACTGCTTCAATAATAGGCAACTGGTCTATTGGTACAGATACACGTATACCGGAGGTAGCAGCAAAATTACCCCCAAAATAACGAATTTAAAAGCAAAATTGCCCCCAAAATACCGGATGTAGCAGCAAAATTGCTCCCAAAATACCGGATGTAGCAGCAAAATTGCCCCCAAAATACCGGATGTAGCAGTAAAATTGCCCCCAAAATATTTGATGTAGAAGCAAAATTGCTCCCAAAATACCGGATGTAAAAGTAAAATTGTCCAATTGTTAGATTAAACTTTGAAGCGTTGTATCTTAGAAATGTATAAGCGTATATTACTGAAATTCTCCGAGGTTATAACACTATTGGGCTCAACACTGAGCAAAAGAATGGATAATTAATCTCCAAGCTTAACAGAAGAATCGTGATGAAATCGATCATAAACGAAAATGATATCGTCATCATTAATTAATCATAGCTAAGGATCGGAAGCTCATGAAGGATTGAAATGAAATTGAAATCCATTCCAGGATTATTTTCCAACTTATTCAAGAGGATCGACGCCCTCTCTAACCTTCTAACTTCCTGAGCTGGAGTAACAAGGTGCCACACATGTTTCGCTTACGATTTCATTTTCAAATTGTTTTTTTTCCCACTGCTCCTGAAACTCCTCTCTCACGTGCCAAACGTCTTATGATTTGAGTTGGATCTTTTCTAATTGATCTCTTTAGCTCTAAGTTGAAATGTTGATACCTCTTCCTTTTCTGACCTCCTGATCCAGTTTTCCTCTCTACTGTCCCTTCTTTTTAAATCTTATTCACTAATTTCATGATGGTTCTGGAATGGACTTTGAAGATGAAAGCCAGAGTATGAATGTGGGTACAAATATTAAAGACTTGAATGATCAGTTGGCAAGACATGGGGGCTGACACAAAACAATTTTAACCTGCTCTCTTTTAAACTGTATAGCTCAAATGATATCAGTCATTCTTACGACAAATAGTGTCAAGATGGCTAAACGTCTTATGGGAAATCCTAGAGAAAAAAAAAGAAACTCAGTTTAGTATTTTTTAGGTATTAAACATTTTGTGGGGTGGATAATGTTATATACTGTACTTATGAACACTAATGGGTATGTACCAATCCTCATAAATACTATTGTAAGTGGGAGTAATATGCTGTATAAGTAGTCTACCACTAGCAGTGGTTTACCTACTTCACGTCGCTAGCGAGTATTTTATTTTATTGATATTATAAAGATTAGCATTTCATTTCCAACCTCCGTTTTGGTTATTCCTCATTCAGCAACCTTTTCTAGGTTACAATAGGATACTTAAATCTTACGAAGAGTAAAGATTCACCGAGAAGATGATCAAATACAACCGGTGCTTGTACAATGCTCTACACTACAAATGTTGACTATGACAGTCAGGAAGCGGATATTTAAGTGAATCAGTGTATGATTCATCATCTCTGAAATTCAAACGGGATATTCAGAGGAGGTGCAGAGTCTCGTCCGGGGAAGGAGACAGATACCCGATCCCGCGTATGCGGGGTCTACGGACAATTTTTGTCCAAGCCCACGGGCTCGGATTTCCCCACATTAAATTTTGCCTACATCGTGGGGAGGCAGGTAAATATCCTAATATGATATCTAAGTAGTCCACCAACCTCCAATGTGGTTATTCCGCATTCAGCAGCCTTTTCTAGATTACAATAGATAATTATCCTGTTACATAATTTGAACAATTTTGCTATTATACCCGGTACATAATCTAACGAGTAGCTACAGCTCATCAACCATTAAACAATATTTTGATTTTGACTCCTTTTCCTCTATTATCCGTTGGCTTTCACAGAGTAGACATGATACTAGCAAGTCCACATTTATAAGGAAATTATTACCACTTGTCATAATAGTCCGAGATTGTTATATCATTATATTTAATATATTTTAAATAATATATTACATATATACTCACCCAAATTAATTGAATCAAAACGAATAATTCCGTTTTTATTTATCAATGATTGGCTCTGTTACTAGATCCTAGCATAGGGTCATGACCCCCTCTTAAAAAAGGATACCTATCATACGGATGCTTACAGATACGACTCTAAATGTGACCGATATCCACCTGTTGACTAAGGTAGCAAGTTTGACGTATTGGTTCGATACCATTACAAGATCACAAGGAGAAAACCTAGAGTAAACACAATAAAACAAAGATGGAAATTCAAATCACAACTACACAGAGTTCGACATTAAATTGCATAAAAAGGATTTAGATATCGTTAAACCAACCCTAACCAACAGCAAATGATTATGCAATCTTGGTTCTACAAAATCCAGTTTTCTTTCGTAAGAAGTACAGCTATTAATCCTTTCACCCCAGACAAGGCAATAAAAATATTAAGACGCCATTTTAACCATACGTGTTCATCAATTATCGAACCTGTTACTACATCCTAACATAGGTCGATTGAATCGCTTACATAGAGTCATGACCCCCGCTTAAAAAAAGGATACCTCTTATATGGATGCTTACAGATACGACTCTAAATGTGACCGATATCCATATGTTGACTCAGGTATAAACACGAGCATGTTTGACGTATTGATTGCATACCATTACAAGTTCAAAACGTGATAACATAAATTAAACATGATAAAGCGAAGACGCAAATTCAAATTACAACAATATACATATACACCCTTGTGCAAATTAATTGAAACAAAACGAATAATTCCGTTATTATTTTTCCAATAAACATGGCCCAGTGCATATCTTAATGCTTTGTATGTCCATTCCACGTCTTTCCTTGCAGATTGACCACAGATTCTCGATGGGATTTAAATCAGGAGAGTTTCCGGGCCAGTCTATAGTACTTTGATTTGCTCACTGATAAGGCTTGCCAGTGTGTTCGGGCAGCGTTACAATTTTCGTACGCACTTTTGGAGTAGTGTCCATCGCAGACAATGGTCATAGGACAACTAATCGACAGTCGAGACAATAGTGTCTGGGCGTGATGAAAATCTGATGCAATCACGGATGACAATATTTTTCAAGGCCAAACAAATTTCATCATACACCCGCAAATAGATTCATATTACTGTACACCACTGCAAATGACCTAATTTGATGGAAAAATAGACTTCGATTACATCCTGTCACTCTAGTGGGTCTAAAACTGACCGTATAGTGAAAGAAAGCAAACTAAAGCAGTTGTTTCAATTACATTGCACAGGGGTGTAGGTATCTGTTTATCTCGCGAGATATTGGTTAAATTTCTTTGGTGGTAAAACTGGAATGATCTTTCCAAGGTACAGGCTTGGACGATAATGTATTGAGGCCATGCTCTACCCAGGCTATATGCCGTCGTCTCGGTCGAGCCGACAAGATCCAAAGGAATACATTTGGGGACAGCTTGACTGCAGGAGTTGCCGGAAAGTTGTCAGTATTGAACAGCTAACCACCTTCGGATCTCCTCTCCGGATTTTCTTCCTGGATTTCCATCGCCATCTTCGTATTTGCAAATGACCGCAAGGCAGAGGAGTTTTAAAATCTGAGTTGTCTTTCCCCAAGATGGGCAGCCTTTTTGGGTTGTCGACCTCCATCTACCCGAAGAAGCTAGCTAAGAAGCGCCTGTCGTCTTCGGCTTATAGTTGTCAGAGGCTATTTAAGACACATGCCACGGAAACATTTTATAGACACTGGGAGCCTGTCCTACTATTACCCACGGCCATGACAACCTTTGGAACATGTATAATGTACGTATATAAACATGATATACATTGCGTGTTTTCGAAGCTCAAGAAATATTGTTTTAAATATATGAAACGTGAGTTAAACAAAAACTAGAAATCAAGACAAAAAAACGAAATAGTAAATAAACGAACACAGAAATCGAAAAGTGTCTTAAGTTTAGAAAAAAGTATAATTATAAAATCGGGACTTAACGAAATACACACATACACACATAATATTATGTATTTCGGCTGCGGTCCTTCTTTCACGCAAGCTTCATTAAATATGACAGACAAGGAACTTTGATTAAGTTTTTTTATATAATTTCTCATAGGATCTTATAATTTTTTTCCGTAAATAAATTATACAAAAAACTGTTCTATTCGCAACATACTTCTTGATAATTAAAAAATAATAGCATCGTCTAAATAGAAAAAAATGCTAAAAATAATGGAAGCCTTATCAATAAAAAGAAAAAAAGAACACTCAATAATATCAACTATGAACAAGGACACAATATGTTGACTGTGCTTTGAAAATAAAACATTATATAAATACATACATACATCAATACATTTCCAGTTAACAGTTAATATATTTCATTCGTGAAAATGGCCAAATGTATAGCCGAAAGCGCTCGGAAAAATACAATATTTGGACTGGTCAAAGCACCTTGTCTGTCATATTAATGAAGCTTGCATATATATATATATATATATATATATATATATATATATATATATATATATATATATATATGAAAGAAATATAGTTTTAAGGTGTGCTATATTTATAGGATCAGAGATAGAGCGTGTGTAAATATAAACGTGGACATTGAAATCAACACTCAGAAGCGACAGACTGTTTCACGTCTATCATGAAACACTCTGTCGCCTCTGAGTGTTAACTTCAATGTTCACTTTTATATATATACATATATATATATATATATATATATATATATATATATATATATATATATATATATATATATATATAAAAGTGAACATTGAAGTCAACATTCAGAGGGGAGAGGCTGTTTCATGCTGGATGTAATCGTCAGGCTGACGATTGAGTCCAGGATGAAACAGCCTGTCACCTCTGAGTGTTGACTTCAATGTTCACTTTTATATTTATATTTACATACGCTCTATCTCTGATATAGAGCACTTTATCCCATAAATATAGCACACCCTAAAACTATATATATATATATATATATATATATATATATTCACCCCAAGTAAGGCAACAATGACACTAAAACGAAAGGGGTTACTAAGAATGAATAAGAGTGAAAAGATATGAGAAGGAACCGGAAATGTAACCCTAAACAGGAAACAAATAATAAACCTATACTCATGTCCAAAAGACCGGGGAGGAGTGTGAACTGGGCGAAAGAGGAAGCTATCTATTCGCCTAACAATAGAAGACAGCTTTCCCTCCCGAGGTCAATGTACTGATGATGAGGATGGGTGCTATGATGATGGCATAGGTGTTCATATTTTCGAAAAATCTACATCCTCTACCAAGTGTGACAAGAAATATGAATGAAGATAAATCTTCCTAAAACAGAATTTATGGTCTGGAATTGGGATGAAGTCAGTAATGGCACATAATCTGAATCCATCTTAAAAATCCGGGATGTGGATTTAGTAAACACCAAACACTTCAAATACATCAGTGTATGGATCAGCTATAACAAATTATGTATAGGAAAAAATGAAATTGAATATAGAATAGAATACGCCAGAGGTAGTTTCGCCCAACACCGCCAATTGCCACAAAACCAAAACATTAGCCTGTAAAATCGAGTCATGTGCTTAAATAGCTTCATCAGATCGAGACTTTCATATGAATATCATGCATGGCGCCAAACTAAAATATCTAAACTGTCAGCTGTATGCAACTGCTTTCTAAGATCATTACTTAAAAATGGCTTTAAACGAATGAAGCCTGAATATCATGGTAATGACCACCCTTCTTTGAATATTGTGAACTGGCGCTACAGAATCACAAAGACCTGTACCAAATAACAGAAGCCACATCACTTGAGGACTACCAACAGCGGCAACAACTAAAATGGATAGCACATGTATCTCGCAGCGAAAATAATGACATAGTCTGCACCCTGTCTGAAGTTATTAAGCAAGTCATATGAACTGCAATAATTCAAGCAAGTCATATAAACTTCAATAATTCAAATCAAATTTTGACATCTGAATTGATGTCAAAACAAAGCCTGAGTTAAAATTTTACGTAATATCAATATGTTTTATTGAAGTTATTTGATGTATTCTAAAAAGAACTTCTGTTTGAAGTTATTAGGCAAAACCAAATAATCACATTTTACTTCAATAAAATAGGAATAAACTCATCAAAAAATGATAAAAACTTATAATAGAACAAATAACAAACACATATGATAAGTCTTTGAATTCTTTACATATAGTAAACGTTCTTAATAACAATCTGTAATCTTTTATCCATTGATTTTGTTATTTCATTTTACTTCAGCAGGTTCATTTTCCGACGTAGTAGTCTTAATTTCTTCCATTAGGTCTGCTTTACTATTATGCTGTTTGTCATCTTCATATAATTTCATCTCTACAATTGACCATAGATTTTCGATCTGATTCAAATCAGGACTTAATGGTGGCCATTCTTTATCTTCTCTCTTGTAAACCTTTTGCGCTCAAAGAATTCCCCGGTAAGATTAGATACATGAGAAGTGGCACTGTCGTGCAAAAATACACACTTCACTTTTAAATTGCAAGATTGGGACTTGTACCACGCAAAGAACGTTGTTCATAAAATCGCAATATTTAGCACTGTTCAGTTTAATTCCTTCATCGACTTTGCTCCAAGAATATAAGGAAACAGTTGATACTACAGATACTTCAAGAATTTAGATTAGTCATATTGTTTGACAGTTGAAATGGCTACTAGATGTAACCGTAAGTTCTATGCTAACATTTTCTTCACTCACACTTCTCGCTTGTAGATCTTTCTTTCGGCTTCTTAGTTTTCAGTCACATATCTACATATGCATACATACAGGGGTTGTACAAAATAATTGGAACAGTTGCAAAATCCACTCCTAGATTTCAAAGACCTATTATATTAAGAACTTTAACTAAAACTTCTTAATTGCAGGATATATATATTTTAAAGACGCTTATTTATCTAATTTACCGTTTTTGTCTTATTTATTTTTCGAATTTAGTAAAATTTAAGATTTCTGTCTAAATGCGTGACCTCCCCGAGTTCGAAAAAGGGCAAATTGTTGGAGCTCGCATGGCAGGAGCCTCAGTCACTAAGGTTTTTGAACTGTTTGGTTCTTCAAGAGCTACCATATGAGGAACACTGGTGCAATTCGAGAAACAGGGCAAGACCTCTAGCAACCGTAGAAATTCGGGCCGGACGTGCAAACTTACTGACAGGGACCGACGTGCATTGAAACGCAATGTGGCAAAAAATCATCAGACAAATGCGGCCAAAGTGACTGCTGAGTTGAATAATCATCTGAATAGTTCAGTTTTTACTAAAACTGTTCACCGTGAGCTCCATAAGGCTGCATCTCATGGAAGAGCCGCTGTGAGGAAACCTCTTATATTCGCAATATTTAAAACAGGTTGAAGTGGTGCAGAGATCACAATGCCTGGTCTACAGACCAATGTAAGCAAGTCATATTCTCAGACAAGTCCAGTTTTTCTCTTTTCCCAACTTCAGGGCGAGTTTATGTGTGGAGGCAGCCCAAAGAAGCTTACAGCCCTGACTGCCTTATTCCAACAGTGAAGCATGGAGGTGGATCAGTGATAATTTGGGCCGCCATATCATAGAAATGTCTCAGTCCAATAGTTGTCCTGCATGGTAGAATCAACAGCAAAGATTACCTGAACATTTTGGGAGATCATGTTCATTCAATGGCCAAGACTTTATTCCCTGATGGTAACTGCATCTTCCAAGACGATAATGCTCCAATACATACTGCTCGAGTGGTTAAGAATTGGTATGAAGAGCATGAAAGTGAGCTAGAACACATGGAGTGGCCACCCCAATCTCCAGATATCAATATTATTGAACATTTGTGGTGCATTTTGGAGCAACAAGTTAGGAGCCGCTATCTTCCACCGTCGCGTCGTAAAGAGCTGGAGAAGGTTTCAATAGAATAATGACAGAAAATTCCTCTGGATGAAGTCAGGAAACTGTATGATTCCAATCCTAGACGTATTAAAGATGTCTGTGAGGCTAAAGGAGGACCAACTCCATATTAAATAAATTTTCTTTGAATTTAACAAGTGTTTAAATTATTTTGTCCAACCCCTGTATATATGAAGTGGAAAGATTATATTGAATTATTTGTTAGGTGTGCTACTAGTAAAGTTGGTTTACTATGTTGTGCCAGACAATGTCCCTCACTAGAATCTAACTTACGCATTTATAAGTTCACCATTCGTGCAGGCATTAGATATTTCTTTCACGTCTGGTTTTGTACTTCTGCTATGCATTTAGAGATTCTTGATAAAATTCAAAGAAGTATATGCAATGTTATCGGCCCTGGTCTCGCATCTCAGCTTCAGGCTATTTTCTATTTCCGTAACGTAGACTTTTCTATAAATATTTTCATGGTAATTGTTCTGGTAATTTATGCGCAGTTCTAGATTGGCGTCAAGGTCTCATCATTATACGGTTGAAATGACTAGATGTAAACATAAGTTCTATGCAAAGACTTTCTTAATCTGATAAGTATGTTCATGGTATTTGTTCTGATGAACTTTCCTCTATGGTACCTAGACTTTATGAATTTAAGCGCAGTACTAGATTGGCGGCAAGGTCTCATCATTATACAGTTGAAATGGCTAGATGTAAGCATAAGTTCTATGCAAAGACTTTCTTAATCTAATAAGTATGTTCATGGCATTTGTTCTGATGAACTTTCCTCTATGGTACCTAGACTTTATGAATTTAAGCGCAGTACTAGATTGGCGGCAAGGTCTCATCATTATACAGTTGAAATGGCTAGATGTAAGCATAAGTTCTATGCAAAGACTTTCTTAATCTGATAAGTATGTTCATGGCATTTGTTCTGATGAACTTTCCTCTATGGTACCTAGACTTTATGAATTTAAGCGCAGTACTAGATTGGCGGCAAGGTCTCATCATTATACAGTTGAAATGGCTAGATGTAAGCATAAGTTCTATGCAAAGACTTTCTTAATCTGATAAGTATGTTCATGGCATTTGTTCTGATGAACTTTCCTCTATGGTACCTAGACTTTATGAATTTAAGCGCAGTACTAGATTGGCGGCAAGGTCTCATCATTATACAGTTGAAATGGCTAGATGTAAGCATAAGTTCTATGCAAAGACTTTCTTAATCTGATAAGTATGTTCATGGCATTTGTTCTGATGAACTTTCCTCTATGGTACCTAGACTTTATGAATTTAAGCGCAGTACTAGATTGGCGGCAAGGTCTCATCATTATACAGTTGAAATGGCTAGATGTAAGCATAAGTTCTATGCAAAGACTTTCTTAATCTGATAAGTATGTTCATGGCATTTGTTCTGATGAACTTTCCTCTATGGTACCTAGACTTTATGAATTTAAGCGCAGTACTAGATTGGCGGCAAGGTCTCATCATTATACAGTTGAAATGGCTAGATGTAAGCATAAGTTCTATGCAAAGACTTTCTTAATCTGATAAGTATGTTCATGGCATTTGTTCTGATGAACTTTCCTCTATGGTACCTAGACTTTATGAATTTAAGCGCAGTACTAGATTGGCGGCAAGGTCTCATCATTATACAGTTGAAATGGCTAAATGCAACCGTAAGTTCTATGTTAACAGTTTCTTCTATCACTCTTCTCGCTTGTGTAACACTGCTCCGGCTTATTGATTTCTAGTCAAATTTGATCTTTAAAAATTTAAATGCAATGTCAAACGCTATCTTTTGTTTCCTAAACCGCTGTTCTTTTATTGTCCTCTTTCACATTTTTTCGATGCACATATCAGCTCAGATTCGATTCCAAAAAGGGATTTCTAAAGAATTAATGGATTCTATTACTTCAAAAGTATCTGAACGAATCAGTGAATGCAAAATAGAACCGTTCCTTATTATGACGCTCTTCGTGGTCGAGCAGTACAAATACACCAGGTTCAGACGGTGCATTCCTCCTATAAATGGGTGCGGGGGGAGAAGATTCGAACCCTGTCAGAGGGCGTATTCTCTTTATTAAGTTTGCTCCATTACGCAGGCTGGTAAACGAAATAAATATTGTTTAAAATAAACGCCAGTCTACTCAATACAGATAGCCACTAAAATTAACGTCTGATGTAATAAAAATATGTCGGATTAATATATATATATATATATATATATATATATATATATATATATAATTTATTCGAAAATTATGACATAAATATGTTATAAAATCACTACAAAAATAGCCATTTTGTTTCAACACTTCTGGTGTCTTATTAAGTGATTGTGTTGAATCTATCTATCTATATATCTATCTCAGTCTTTTCATATCTATCTATCTATCTATCTATCTATCTATCTATCTCAGTCTTTTCATATCTATCTATGTATTTATCTATCTCAGTCTTTTCATATCTATCTATCTATCTATCTATCTATCTATCTATCTATCTATATATCTCAGTCTGTTCATATCTATCTATCTATCTATCTATCTATCTATCTATCTATCTCAGTCTTTTCATATCTATCTATCTATCTATCTATCTCCGTCCGTTCATATCTATCTATCTATCTATCTATCTATCTATCTGTGTGTGTGTGTGTGTGTGTGTGTGTGTGTGTGTGTAATTTTAGAAAATAGAATTTTTTTAAATCCTCACACTATTGTTGAAGTTATTGCTAACATTTTTGTCGAGATTTAAAATTTCTGTTTCGTTCAATTTTGCAGAACAACTAATGAAATACAAAACTTCAAAAAAAAAAAAAAAGAAAAGAAAAAAAAAGGTCTGCAAAAAAAAGAATGCATTTTATTAAATAATTATTTGTTATTTTAATCATTAAATCGTTTTTAAAATAGTGGCCGGATTTTTTATGTTAAATAATAAAACTTTTAATTTTCTCAAAGAATGATAAAAATTTATTGTACTAAGCTAGGCACCCGAGTAAAAAGACCAATAGTACTTTGTTGCCATTTACCTGTTTCTACTTCTCCGCAATATTTGATTTCAATCAGAAAATGTAAAACTATTTTAGAGATCCAGGCTCCTGCCATGCGAGCTCCAACAATTTGCTCTTTTTCGAACTCGGTGGGGGGTGGTGGGTCACGCATTTAGCTTAAATTTTACTAAATTCGAAAAATAAATAAGACAAAGACGGTAAATTAGATAAATAAACATATTTACAATAGATATAACCTGCAATTACGAAGTTTTAGTTAAAGTTCTTAATATAGAGTGACCCCAAAAAATGGGAACTTTTTAACAATCCAATAAAACCAAGAGTGATGGAAGAAAATTATTTAATTCATAGTAATTGAAACCTTAAAACATGCCATTTAAGAAACAATGATGGAATTTTCATTTTTTTAAAATTACGTCCTGTAGATGGCGTCCTCCTGTACGAATACATTTAAAGTTACAGATCTTTTTACTAAATTGCCCTTGCTGGCTAATCTCACGGCTGGCAAATTTTAAAATTTTAGGAAACTCCTTTCTAACAAAGGTTAAATAGAATAGTTTCAGCATACTAAAACTTATCTATCTATCTATCTATCTATCTATCTATCTATCTATCTATCTATCTATCTATCTATCTATCTCAAAGTCTTCATATCTATCTATCTATCTATCTATCTATCTATCTATCTATCTATCTATCTCAACGTCTTCATATCTATCTATCTATCTATCTATCTATCTATCTATCTATCTATCTATCTCAGTCTGTTCATATCTATCTATCTATCTATCTATCTATCTATCTCAGTCTGTTCATATCTATCTATCTATCTATCTATCTATCTATCTATATCAGTCTGTTCATATCTATCTATCTATCTCTCTCTCTCTCTCTCTCTCTCTCTCTCTATATATATATATATATATATATATGAAGAAATATAGTCTTAAAAAAAGTCTTGCTATATTTATGAGATAAAGTGATCAATATAAGAGAGCGTGTGTAAATATAAAAGTGAACATAAAAGTCAACACTTAGAGGCGACAGTCTGTTTCATGCGAAAAATAACAGCACTTGTCGCCTCTAAGTGTTGACTTCTATGTTCACTTTTATATATATATATATATATATATATATATATATATATATATATATATATATATATATGCTCGGATTGAGGAATCGGAGAGTAGAGTTTGAATTCCAATTCAAGTCTAATTCATTACATTCACTTACGTGCTTATACCCTTGGGAAACGTGTGAATCCTCTTCTTCGTCTCCCAGTTATGGGAAAATAGCAGGACAGACTGGGTTCTATAGCCTTGGAAGGCAACTAGTCTAGGAGAAGGACAACTCTGAATTCAAAACCTGCGGAGTGTTGTTTGGGGACCTTGTGGCACGTAGTGCACCAGGTCTCTGTATTCGGCCCTTCAAAAAGTGTGTTTGGTTCTGCACAAAACCTTCACCACTATAACCAAATCATATGTGTCTGGCTCTCAGTTCCTAGGAAATGAATGGCCTGACCCTCATACATCGTAAAAGGGTCCCTGGTAAGCGCGGATCAACAGCCCGTGTCGATCAATGACGGGAGAGTCAGCGATATAACATATTTTGTGTATTTTAGGTGGCATAAAATGTTTATTAATCCTTTTCAGACAAGAATGAAATTCCGTCAGAAATTGCCCGAATTTCATTTTGAGAGAAATGTACAAGCAATTTATGCCAAGCTTTCGACATTTTTAAAGTCATCATCACGGTAGGTAAAGATTATTAGCGAGTGTTGTAGAACTAGCGAGTGTTCTGATGTAGGTAAATGGTGTTGTGATATAATCGAGGTGTGTCTTTCTTTATATATACATTCGAGGTGCGGGCTCTTAAGTTTTAATTGCTTTTATTTATTTTATTTGTTTGTGAGCCGTCTAATGTTATAGTATTTGCCAACACTCACTAATTCTACGAAATTACCAAGTGTGATGCTATTTGTTGTTACCGTGGTAACACATGAAAGATTTGGTAAAACATAAAATAGTTTTGTTAAGACATTGGAAAGTTTACTTATGGTTCGAAGGAGCGATATAATAAAAGTCTTGGGAACAAGAATGGTTATTACTTAAAATCCGTGGGAAAAGATTGACGCTTTAATTCACATATTAAATGACACCTGGAATTGGTGTGTCGGGGGTATGAACAATGGAAAATAACTCAGACTTAGAGGACAATGATGTTTGACATGTGTTCTATGTAGCTGAAAATGCAAGCTGTAAAGCGAAAACATCATTTTTGTAAACAACCAAAATTGGAGTTGATTTCTCCTGGTCGAAAGTTAAGTTGAAATACAAGGAGCGGGTGGATAAGCCACCCACGCTCACTGAGGAAATTTAGTGAGGTGTAATAATATGAGAGAGTGGAAAAAGCCAATTCCCCAGAATTATGAAGTGAGCTGACAACAAAGGGGATTTACCGAAATCCCCCTAGGAGAGAGACGACAGAGAGTTCGTCTCAATCACCGGTCGTGATACACCCCACCTGACTGCCTGCCGAAGAGAACACTCCAACTTCAGCCTTGTGTCAAAATTTACCAAAACAGCAACCAAAACTATACCAAGATAAAAATAATATATCTTCCGATTTAGACGTGGGTTGGGCTGATAATTTATTGCATGCGAACTCAGATATAAACCAATTATTGTACGAAGGACTGATATGAAAACTGTATTTACTTTTTGTTCAGTTTATTACAGTGTTATTTTTTTCTGTACGTCTTCACCCTGTTTGGACCCGCCCAACAGGAATATACCTGCGTCGATTCTATTTTGGCCTCCTTATGATAAAAAAAATCACAACGTGGGATAGGGCGGGTAAGACAATGAAGCGATTTTCATCGATCAGCCGTGGTGTGTTGGAAGTCTTGGACGACTGGGGAGGGTGTTGTACGATTAAACAAGTGACTTGAACCATATTTCTTGGACCGTTCTTCTGAAATGAGGTTCGCGCAGACTCTGACAGAATTTCCACCTTGTCTGAGAATAATTATTCTTAATAGGAAAATGTCCATCATTAATATTAATTGACACAAATATATATTGTCTTTAATAATAATAATCATAATAATTACAATATATATATATATATATATATATATATATATATATATATATATATATATATATATATATATATAAATGAGGAAATATAGTTTCAAGGTATGCCATATTTATGTTTTAAAGATAATTAAGGTCAACACCCAACGGGGACATTTTGTTTCATGCCTAAACGCAATCTTCAGGCATGAAGATTGTGTTTAAGTATGAAACAGATATCCTGTTGGAAATTGACTCATTGATATATATATATATATATATATATATATATATATATATATATATATATATATATATATATATTATCTTATAATAGAGGCTTTTATATCACTATTAAACTCTACATCCCGCAATAAGAATGTAGAATTACTCTCCGAGCTTAACACAACAATCGTGATGAAAACGACCATGAACGCCCTCTC
The DNA here is from genome assembly GCA_964036315.1 of Acanthosepion esculentum. Lineage (NCBI taxonomy): Eukaryota > Metazoa > Mollusca > Cephalopoda > Sepiida > Sepiidae > Acanthosepion > Acanthosepion esculentum. The sequence goes on along the minus strand of OZ038500.1, from coordinate 7,391,167 downwards.
TAACTTTCTAACTTTCTATCCTGGTGTAACAAGTGACCTCACTCGTTTCCCGTACGATTTCGTTTTTTCCACTACTCTTTGGACTGTCATAGCGGAAACCTATCTCTCACATGCCAAACATCTTATGGATTGAGTTGGATCTTTTCTAATTAATCTCTAAGTTGGAATGATGATCCCTCTTGCTGTTGTGACCTGCTGATCAAATTTTCCTCTCTACTATTCCATCTTTTTAAAACTTATTAATTGTTTTCCGAATGGTTATTGAATGGATTTGAAGATGGAAGGCAGACTATGAACGTTGGTACCATTACTGCAGGCTTGAATGATCTTTTCCTGTCACCATTGCTCAGTTGAGAACACAGTGTGGCGGACACAAAATGATCTTAATCTGTTCTCTTTTTAGTTGAATAACTCAAAAGGTTTTTCAGTGATTCTTACGACAAATGATGTCAAGAATGTTAAATGTCTCATCTGAAACCTGGAAAAAAAACTAACTCAAATAGGTTAATTTTTTTTTTTTAGATATTAAAAATTTTGCGGAGTGGAGAATTATACTGTTACGCGATTTGGAGAGTTTTACTGTTACACCCGGTATCTCTCTCTCTCACTCTCTCTCTCTCCTTATATATATATATATATATATATATATATATATATATATATATATATATATATATGAGGTCAACATTAAGCGGTAAAAGTCGGTTTCATGCTTTAATAAAATATTTCGGGCTCATATATATATATATATATATATTGACCGATTAAATAGGTCAATATCTGGTCCTTAACACCCGTCCTCCTCAAAATTAAGTATTGTAGTTAAAATAAAAATACATTTTAAAACACTCTCTTCCCTCCCTAATTTCGACCATGTCTCTCAGACAATCCCTCATCACCCTCTATGTCACCTTATATATGATTAATACAGCCTTTCAACGGTGTAAATTTTAATTTCACTTTTTCAAACTTGAAAGGGGAGTCTGCAGATCCAGCGAATAATAAATTCTCTGGTGAATTAAATTATTACAATGGCACCTTAAAGTGGTCTGTTGTTTCTTTAAATTAATATATATATATATATATATATATATATATATATATATATATATATATATTAATTAATTTTTTAATAATATATATATATATATATATATATATATATTAATTAATTTTTTTAATAATTTTTTAATAATTTTTTAATAATTTTTATCGTTCAATATATATATATATATATATATATATATATATATATATATATATAGTCCGACAACTATTTTAATATATTTTCTGTTTATACGTTATTTTGTAGATACAATTATTTTACCGGCCGGCAAATCTAATTACGACTGTTTATTATGAACGGAGCATTTACTTAAATAATTGTATCTATAAAAATAACGTATAAATAGAATGGATATATATATATATATATATATATATATATATATATATATATATATATATATATATATATATATATATATGTATATATGTATGAATACATTAACCACTTGAAATTGTAAATGAATTGCACAAATCTGTACAACACAGATTCTCAACTAACTCTAGCAACATAATTATTTTTGAGAAAAATAAAATAAAATATTTAGATGCACAAAATAAAAGTAAACACAAAGTTAAACTAGAAAATATTTCAAATCTTAGTAAGAATGCCAGTAATAAACATAAGAATAGAAAATGCAACATAATTTGGTTTAACTCACCATTAAACAATAATGTCAAGACCAACATCGGTAGGATTTTCCTAAATTTAATCAACAATCACTTTAACCAGAACTCTTTACTCAACAAAATCTTCCATAAGGACAACATTACCATTAGCTAGAGCTGCACTAAAAACCTACAGCAATATATAGTACAGCATAATAATGTAACATTAAACAAATATTCAAGTAACCTTGATAACAATATTAACACAGAAAAATGTGTAATTGCCGAAAAAACATTAACTGTCAACTAAATCATAAATGCATGTATAAAGGCGTCATCTACAAAGCCAGCATTAAATATAATTGGGTGACAAAATTTGATTTCGGTTCCACAGGCAACAACTGGAAAACAAGATTCTATCACCATAAAATGGCTCTTACCAATAAGCAATATGCAAATGTACTCTCAAAATTTTATTAGGATATTAAAACAAATGACTATACACCGGTAGCATATTGGAATTTCGTCGCCAAATCTACCCCATTTTTCGGCCACGGCGACCCATGGAACCTGTGTTTGTTAGAACAAAGATCCATCCTCAAAAAATGTTAATGAAACCTACTTAACAAACGGAATGAACTTATGATAGCTTGTCATCACAGAAAAAAAACTCCCCTAAAGTATTTTAATCTTGGATAGATCCTTTATCCAAATATCACATTACATATTTCAGTTTATATATTAATTACCCCCACTTTAACCATTTAAGCGTTTGTTAATGCGTAACGACCCACATGATGTCCCTCTTATTTAAATTTTAAGATTTTTTTTTCAATCTCCCCCCTACCTACACTCTATATTTTGAATTTACACCCCAATAATATATTAAGTTTATATTGGCTTTGAGTTTTGAATCTGCGTTTAATTTAGCGTTCCTCCCATGACGACTTGAAAAAACATGAAACTTGGGAAAACCTTTGCACTCCAAATGTAGGTATATGCATATTTATTAATATATACTTCTTAGCTCTGTCTAACCACATTGAGCACTGTTTTTGTCACTCAGTCTAATCCCCTTTTCTCAGTAATGAGATATTTCCTTGTTAACATGAGGTATTAATTGATACCAGTACATACATTCATGTTATATATATATATATATATATATATATATATATATATATATATATATATATATATGTGTGTGTGTGTGTGTGTGTGTGTGTGTGTGTGTTTATCTAAATATAAATACGCTTAAATTCACCTTCTTCTCTGCCGTGCGCCAACGGCTTCAGGCTAAAATTTCCGACTGACGCGAATTCAGCCGGTTTTCGATTCTAGGCAGAGGCAACCGGACGTCTAGCCACACTGATGAGCTGTGATACAGCGAAACAGTCTGTCTGTGGATGACAATATATATGCTCCTGAAAATTTATTTCGGTTGAGCTCTCTGGGGAGGATGTGTGGGTTTGTAAACAGTGACTATTACGGCTAATAATGCAAGACTCTTCGGTAAATCGAATCGAGTTCTCTCAGTCACTGCGTGTTTATCTAAATATAAATACGCTTAAATTCACCTTCTTCTCTGCCGTGCGCCAATGGCTTCAGGGTAAAATTTCCGACTGACGCGAATTCAGCCGGTTTTCGATTCTAGCCACAGGCAACCGGACGTCTAACCACACTGATGAGCTGTGATACAGCGAAACAGTCTGCCTGTCGATGACAATATATATATATATATATATATATATATATATATATATATATATATATATATATTAGGATAAGTCGAGTTTGAAACAGCTGTCCCGAGCAAATCTAGATAGTTGTGAAATTCGTTAATATCTAATTTCTATCATTATTTGGGGAGTTTTTTTTAAGCTTATCACCCCAAGCAAGGCTGGAAGCCACTAGCACACAAGGGGTTACATAAGGTTTGGAGCGAGAGCAGATAGGAATGAAAGGTGAAAGGATGTGGAGAAGGGAAGTGGATAGATCAAGGCAACTGGAGATGTCGATTGACGTTACACTTAAATAGTTGGAGATTGTATTTGTCAGGGAAACAGGAATAAGGAAAGGAGTTCCACAGGCGAGATGTGCCAGACATGAAGCTATTGGAGTAGAAGAGACGTCTACATCTAACAGTTTCAACGGTGAAGGGCTGGGAACGGGATGCCAGCCTCGTAGGACGTTTAAATTCATGAGGCCGAGGAACCAGCGAAAGCAGCTCATCGGAACAATTACCGTGAAAGTATTTGTAAAAAAGACAGAGCGAGGCAACGTATATATATATATATATATATATATATATATATATATATATATTAGGATAAGTCGATTTTGAAACAGCTGTCACGAGCAAATCTAGATAGTTGTGAAAAGTTATAATAAAAACTCATATAAATTCTTTAATATCTAATTTCTATCATTATTTGAGGAACTGATTGAATTATTTGCTTTTTTACGGTTTATCAACCATTTGTGGGTTATTTAAAGCCGGAACATATCTTGGATTTTAAGAATAATTATTTATTTGCGAATGAATATTGCATTAACAATTTTGTGAGAATAACAGTTTACCGGATACAAATAATACTTTTTAACCCATAGCCCTTGGGAGTATAGGGATTCATACCGTTTATTTGAGTAAATTGATTCAAAAACTTAAAATCTATCTATCTAATTATAGGACGCATATTTTCTATGAAATTTCTCGGACATTCAGGCCGGTAAATATTGTTAATACTGTTTATTATAAACAGAGAATTCACTGAAATTTTTGTGTTTATATAAATAACGTATAACAGTAATATACATATGTCTGTGTGTATGTGTCTGTGTGCGTTTCTTGTTATGACTCAGTACCTATATCAGTTAGACCACCGCCTCCTTGAGTAGACACCACACGTGTTACTTGTATTGACCAAAGTGCCATGAAAATCACTTAGCAAACCACAATTTGCATTACAGTAATATCCTATATGTGTCACTTTAGCGAAAATACGTAGCTGTGAGAGAGGTCCTTCATATAAAACAACCGGCACCCAGTATAAATCTAATCTTATTCAGCAGCGGAAATGACGTGTTGAAACTTTCCCAAAAATAAAAAAGGAAAAAAAAAGGATTATTCCACCTCGAATTCCATCCACACTCAACTCGCGAAGATTGAAATAAATCCTACTACTATTCAAACAGCGCAAAAACTGCATCTTAATCAGCCAAACGCGAAAGTAAATTAAGAACACATACAAACTAACCCTCCTCCTTGAAAATGATAAAAGAAGTGAATTAAAGTGGACAATACGAACAATTCTTTTTGCACTCCCTTACTATATATATATATATATATATATATATATATATATATATATAATAAATTAACTGATTTAAAATATGTTTTTTTTCGCTACACTGTAATAACCATGTTTCAAAAACAAAAGCTAAAAGCTTCGAATTTAATTTTGTTATTAAATTAAAGACATTAATTCCATTTCCTCGTCAAGCGAATTTTGCACTATTGTGTAAAAATAAAAATATCTATAACAACACCGGATTATATATCTTACTGTTCTTTCTTTCTTTTTATATATATATATATATATATATATATATATATATATATATATATATATATATATATTACAGGTAATCGATTCATTGGTATATAATCCGATTGGATTCTAGTGATAAAACTGATCAACAGAGAGCTCGATGTTTTTATTTTAACAGAGCATATGTATTTTTACAGCAATACATATATATATATATATATATATATATATATATGCGTGTGTGTGTGCGTGTGTGTGTGTGTGTGTATGTTTCTGTGTGTATCTATATCCAGCCTATTTCTATCTATATCTATCTATCTATCTATCTCAGTTTCTCCATCACACATACATACAAACACACACGTACACTCAAACACACGTACACTCTCACGCGGAACAAGTGAACAAAGGCAATGTTTATGTATGCACGAAAAGAACAGTAAGTGGACACTAGACAGTGTATATATAATTATATATATATATATATATATATATATATATATATGTGTTTTTATTAGGAATAATTTGGATCCATCGTACCCGATGATCCATCATCTTCGATTACACACAATACCGCGAATCATTCGCAATCGTAGATCTTCCAATTGTATCGATAATGTTACCCTCATAATAATTCTATTCTTGCATTTATAGAAAATATAAAACTGTCTTCCTTTTTCTTTTCTTTAGCCTCTTTCTTTTCCTTTTCGCCATTTTTAATTTTTCCCGCTTTTATTTTAGCTTGTCCTATTTTTATACTGGCTCCTCTCACCCTCATTCAAAACGAAGTGAACCGACTTTATTCATTCACACCTTCTTTCATTTCTTCGCTTATTCAGTTCAGTTAACATACATACATACGCATATATATATATATATATATATATATATATATATATATATATATATATATATATATATATATATATATATATATATATATATATGTGTGTGTGTGTGTGTCTTATTTTTATTTTTTTATTTTTCTCTTCAATACAGGTAGAGGCGGACATTATACCACATCGACACAATCGGCTCCGATTGGTCGAAAATTCGGTAACCGCGATACGGTCTTCTATTTTGGGCTTGTTCTCGAAAATCGATAGTATTATTAGTTCGTGTTATCAGTGAGGCTTCCGCTGAATTTGCTAAGGCAATTCAAGGTTTCTTCTCTTTTCTTAGCATGAAACAAACGTGGTTCCCTGTCTTATAAACGCTTTGGAAAGGCTAAGCGCACAGCTTGCGAGAAATGAAAAGTGGGAAGAGCTCACACGTAAATTTATCGAAACGATAATGAACATTTGAAAGATATTTGTGTCTCAATTTCTATAGGCATCTGCCTATTTATATGTAACAATGGGCGACCTGTGTAAGACTCTTCGACATCAAATATATCGATGTTTATTTTATGCATATACAGAAATTGAATATTTGAATATTGCTGTCACAGCATGTCTGCTGCTTGTGCTATATGTGTAGAGAGTCTTGATAAAATTCAAAGATGAATCTGCAATGTTATCGTTCCTGGCCTGGAAAATCGGCTTTAGTCACTTAAATACTACTATAACGTAGTTTCCCTGTGCCTTTTTTATGAATACGTCCGTGGTAATTGTTCTGATGAACTTTCTTTTTTGGTTTTCATTGGGATTTTCATTTTTAAATGTTGTTATTTTAATTCCTAGCCCAACAGAGAAATTGTAGATATGGGAACTAGTTAGGACTTTATAGAGATGTTCTGGTATTATGGTGACTGCAGTAAGAATGGTAAGTAAGAATGTGTTGTTTTGGTGTTAGGGATACGGTGGTATGTTTTAAAGGAATCACGGTGGATTCGATGATTGAAGAATCGGAGAGCCGAGTTCGAATTCCAGTCGGATCTATTACATTCACGTACGTGTTAATACGCCTGGGAAAGGTATGGATCTTCTTTTTCTCACCCCAGATATGGGTAAAGACTAGGGTTCTATAGTCTTGGGTGGCAACCAGTCTAGGAGAAAGTAACTCTGAATTCAAAACGATATGATGCACATACTATCACAGCTAAAGAAAGATTCGTTCACATTGGCTTGATGATCACGACTACGGTCGAATGATGATGTCGTTTCGGACAGTAGTGGTGGCTAAGTTTAAGATTGAAGACCAGCCCTCCTCTATGTCCACTTTTTGCCCCATTTTTGTATTTTTCAAAATAAATATTGCTTTCCTTTTTGGTTTAACGACTTTATGAATTTAAGTGCAGTAACTAATAAGTAGCTAGGTCTCACCATTTTCCGGTTGAAATGGGTAGATAAAACCGCAAGTTCTATGCTAACAGTTTCTTCTTTCGCATTTCCCGCTTATGTAACTGTCTTCTGATCTCTTTCTTTAAAGGCAGTGTCAATCGTTATCTTTTGTTTTTGTAATTCCTTTACATTTATTGTTATTACGTCTTAATAATATTTTTCTTTTCCTCTTATTCTTTAACACTCAATAATCTTTTGCATCTTAGTGGCTTTGTTGCCTTCTTTACGGCGAAATTATCGGGAATTCTTCTCCTTCTTCTTCTTCTTCTTATTATTATTATTATAGTTATTATTAGTTGGTTCTCTGTGTCGCGCCAGAAGGTTTTTCTCGTCTGAGTCCATCCTTCAAATCTACAAATCAACCATTCCTCCCTGCATTGAATAATGTTGCCATATATGATCTGGTGCCCCCGCTGTTTCTTTCGAGGTTCTCGAAAAAACAAGAGATGGATATGCAATGTGATAGGTTCTGATCTGGCATCACGTCTACAGTCACTTTCTCACAGACGTGATGTGCCTTCCCTCCGTCTTTTCTACAAATATTTTCATGCCAACTGCTCTGACGGGCTACTTTCACCGGTACCCAAACTGCATGAATTTAAGCGTGCTACTAGGTTGGCATCTCGGTCCCACCCTTTTACTGTCGAAACACTTAAATGTAACCGCCTCTTCTACTCCAACGTCTTCTTCTCTCGCACTTCCCGACAGTGGAACTCCCTTCCTCTTACTTGCTTCCCTGATAGTTAAACTCTTCAAACATTCAAACGTAATGTCATTCGACATCTTCTCATACATTGATCCTGATCCCCATCCTTCTCTCTATCCTTTCCTCAATCAACCCTCTTTACTCTTGCTCTCACTCTCTGTAACCCCTTGCGTTCTAGTGGCACTCCTGCCTTGCTTGGGGTGAAATGCTTAAAAAAACATTAAACGGGGTAGAGAATGACTTACGTATAATTCAGTGCCTTTAAAATAGTAATGTTTTATCATTATCGAGCAAATCATGGGTTTGTTCCAATTCTAGTAAGTTGTCATTAATCAGGCTCCTTAACACGAACGCCACCCGCGTTTTGGGAGGGGCAGATCACATAATCTGGCGTGATATACATTTTGAACAAGGCCAGTAACTGTCGGTCAGTAACTCTCTGTCGCCACCATCGGCAGCTTTCAAACATCTTCGTCTACCCAATTTCACTCACAAGGCAACGCGTGGTATGGTCTTCAAGTACTTTCCAACGGTGCCAAATGCTTCGATCGCCTCATCGGGTCGATAAGAAATCGAGCAGACGCCGGGTATCGTGTTTGGAAAGCGAACGTTATAACCATTGGAGCGCTAAACTATACAACCCTCTTTTATGTAACAACGGTTTTGTTTAACTTTTTTTTTGTTTATTTCAGCCCAATCAAGGCTAAAATGCCACTAGTACGCAGGGGATTACAGAGAATGAAAGTGAAAGAGAAGACTAAGAATAGGGAGGATTGAAGAAAGGACAAAAGATGAACGGGGTTCAAGAAGACAGATGGCGATTGACGTTGCGTTTCAATTTTTGAAGATTGTACTTATCAGGGAAGCAAGTAAACGGAAGAGAGTCCCACTGTCGGGAAGTGCGAGAAATTTAACTGTTGGAGTAGAAGTAGTGGTTGCATTTAGCTATTTCAATAGTAAAACGGTGGGACCTAGATGCCAATCTAGAAGTTAAATTCACCTCGTTGGAGCACCAAGGAAAAAAGTTCACCAGAGCAGTTGCCATGAACATATTTGTAGATTTACCAATTTTTACAAAATCAGAATTTGATTACAAGCCAAAAATTATTATGTGGGAATAAAATGGGAGATCAATTCTATATTACAATCAATATATAAATTGATTCCTCACTTCATGACCACTATAGTTTCTATACATTTATGTTCCAGAGAATTTAAGTAAATGTAAAAGACATGACTCTGTAGGTAATCAGTATTTGATTGATTCGTTTTCTACGGTTTATCAACCCTTTGCAGGTTATTTAAAGCCTAGAAAATATTTTTAGATTCTAAGAATATATTTTGGCGATAATAATGCTTTACAAGTGTTACTAATTTCTTTAAATTTCTTTTGCTTCATCAGTAGATTGATTGATTGATTCGTTTTCTACGGTTTATCAACCCTTTGCAGGTTATTTAAAGCCAGAAAATATTTTTAGATTCTAAGAATATATTTTGGCGATAATAATGCTTTACAAGTGTTACTAATTTCTTCTTTAAATTTCTTTTGCTTCATCAGTAGATTGATTGATTGATTCGTTTTCTACGGTTTATCAACCCTTTGCAGGTTATTTAAAGCCAGAAAATATTTTTAGGTTCTAAGAATATATTTTGGCAATAATAATGCTTTACAAGTGTTACTAATTTCTTCTTTAAATTTCTGTTGCTTAATCAGTAGATTGATTGATTGATTCGTTTTTTACGGTTTATCAACCCTTTGCAGGTCATTTAAAGCCAGAAAATATTTTTAAGTTGTTAGATTTCTTTTGAAATGATAATGATTCAGTGATACAAGTTTTACAAATTAACCCATAGCTGGGGGAATAAGAGGTGGATTCAACCCTTTTCGGAGAGTATTTGCGTGTAACTGAATATAACGAACCCAGCTGGAATTGGAACTCGGCACTCCGATTAACAATTCCGAGTCAGTATTCATTACACCACCTCCACATCAAAGCTTGCGACACCTGCTATTTCCAAGCGATCACCCATCTAGGTACGAACCAAACCCCAGGATCGTTATTGGGGTGAAGCTTCTAGTAAAAGCGCTTGCAGCTTAAAAATAATCCTTCAGCCAGATCGTCACCCACGAAATAAAATTAATATAACCATGAAACTTTTTAGCAACAAGAAAATTTTATTCTGGTTGAAACCTACTAGACGCGCGAAGAGGAGATGGAGCAAGCTAACAGTCTAACGGATGCGTCTTCCCTTTCGCGTCGCTGCCAGGATTTCTCTCGTCATTCTCTATGGGTCCTTTGTTTTCCGCTACCCGTGACCACTGTCTTATAGAGAACATTGTACGTTTTCTTGTCATCCTTGTCTAAAAAAAGTAATGTATCTTCATTCAGTGACCCTTTTGATTTGAAAGCATTTTTCTGAGAGCTGAGATGTTTTCCATTTAAATTGATATCGCTACGTTTTTTTCTTTTTATTTGTTTTACTTTTGCTGATATAAAAAGCAAAATTATTTCTTACATGCGAAATGGGAGTTAATTTTATAGATTAAAACATCTAGATTATTTATGTCAAAATAGAACCATTACAATGTCAAACCATAACAAACAAGACTTTTATCGTTAAAAATTTACGATAAAAGTCGTGTTTGTTTTATTTGAATTTTTTCTATTTTTAATTATTTAAAAAGCCAAATTCTTTTTTACATGTGACAACGGAGTTAATTGCACAGATTAAAATCCTAGATTACTTCTGTAGAAAATATAACCATGGGGAATTTAAAATCTTTTAATATTATCTTTCATTTTTGTGAGTACATGGGTGTTAGAAATTTGTGTATATTTTTTCGTATATATTTACCTTTAATGATTCGGAGTCCTGTGTTTTTGCACATAGCAATTGTATTGATAAATAGATTACAACTGGAGAAAATATAGTCAATGCGACGATAAACGGCATAAATATGGTTGTCATTCCCTTAAGGCAGTGGTTCCCAACCACTGTGCCGCGGCACATTAGTGTGCCGCGGAATGATTACTGGTGTGCCGTGATGAGATAATACCTAGAAGCCGTTTAATTTCATTTTGTTTAATAAAGACATTCAATTTCTTAATCATGATGACACCGCTCAATTCAAAATGGCCGAATTTCTGGGATCTAAACGTTTCGCGCATACTAATTGGTAAGCGTTATTATGGTTTATATTAGTCATGAGACGATTAATCGGAATATCAGGAGTTTTTCAAAGTATCGGGAATCGGCATCGCAGCTGAATAATTCAGACCCGATTTCGATACCAAAACGATTCCTAAATACACAGGTTGTAAGACAAAAAGTTGGAACACAGAACTGTACTATGTGAGGTTTTACGTAATGCTCCTAACTCCCAAACATTTTTTTACCTTTTCCTAACCATTTTGAATCTTTTCAATTTCAGGCTAATCTAACTTTATGCACAACTGTCCAACTGACATTCACCATTATTCTTTTATACCCGATATTGAATACAGGATATTTTGATTTATGGGAATAAAAATTCTACTTATATAATATTCTTTGTTTTTTATTATGTTATTGTTTAAAGTTTAAGGTATGGGCTGTGTTAGCTTATGTATAGGGGATATATTTACTTTAAGAAGACGATTTCCTCCCACTTTTTTAATCATTTCACGCCATTTAAGTCAATAAAGCAATTAAAATACATAGGTTAGGTTTGGTTTGGTTTGTTTTACGGCATATCAACCTCAATGGCTTATTTAATGCCGACAACATTTTTATTACTGATAATATGTTTTTCTTCAAAGATCTATTTCTGGGAATATTTTTCCTTGAAGAAATCTATAGCTGGTCATATTTTTTCCAAAGAATGTATAGCTGTTTGTATTGCTGGTATTTTTTAAAAAGTATTGCTGATAATAATTTTTCCTTCAAAAATTATTGCTGGTAGTAATCTTTTTTATTACTAAGTATTTCTCGTATTAAAACCTATTTTTACACAAGTTTGGGTGTCAACTATTTGCCCATAGCTGGTACCCTAACAGGTGCTACCACCCCGGGTCAGGGTGGACCTGGGAACGCCAGCAATTGGTTCCACGCTCCTCAAAACCTCCTGATCAGAGGCCTTGCTGTTGAACGTAGTTTATCGTCTTACCCAGGACGCGGATGTAGTTTATCCTCATACCCAGGACGGTAAAATACATAGGGTCACTGTGTATGGGAAAATATGAGAAAAAGAAAACATTGGGAAGAGAAGAAACTGTTAACTTACGGTTACATCTCGCCATTTCAATTGTAAAATGACGAGACCTTGAGGTCAATTTACTACAGCGCTTAAATTAATTAAAGTCGAGGAAAGCAATATTTATCTTGTGTAAATTACAAAATTATGGCACAAGGCCAAAAGGGGGAATGGGGGCAGGGGGGTCTTCAATCTGTCTTATCTTAAACTTAGATGGCCACAATTATGGACCCAAAATTACCAGAGTATTCCTTGCACCAAAACAAGACATTCTTACTTACCATTCTTACTGCAGCCACCATAATACCTGGGAGACAATTTGAAGTCCTAAGTAGTTGTCATGTGCACAATTTAGCTGAGGGGGTGGGGTGAGGAATAAAAATAACAGCTTTTAAAAGTGAAACACCAATGCATATTTACAATAATTACAATTTTATATACAAGGAAAGAAACCAAATAATGTTACCAAGGAGAAAAGCTCATCAGAAAAATTAGCAAGAATATATTTATAGAAAAGGCACAGGGAAGATATGTTACAGCGGTAGGAAAGGGAGTAAAGCAGAGAAGCCAAGTCAAGACCAATAACATTGCAGGTTTTTCTTTAGATTTTATCATTGTTGTGGATTCGGGGATGAAATCCGATATCAATGAATAACAAACGCCAGGAATGAATAAGGAAAATAAATGTATTAACGTAATAATACAAAGTGGTAATACTGGTTAGTAGATCCAGGAATGCGGGTTAGTAGCAATAATATATATACAGTCTTGGTATTGAAGTATCGCGGTATGACTCCTTACTGAGGCTACGTGCTCGCTAACTGTGATGCTTGCCGCCGTCTCTGTGTGACGGGTATTCACAGGTAGTAGTGTATGTATACCTTGCTTGAGTCCATTTGTGTGAAAAGGGGAGACCCCTTAACAATCAAGAATCTCTAAAGACATAGCAGAAGCACTAGACAAGATGTGATAGTAATATTCGATGCGAATAGAATTAACTGTCTATATTTCTGAGATGAGGTATTACGTACACTATTTACATTATTCGGAATATTGTCCTCATCTTTGTTGCCATATTATTACAACGTTTCAGCCGTTGTAAGCTGTGGCCTTCTTCAGGTGGTAAAGGGTTCAGTTCGACATTCCAACCACCTTAAGAAAACCGGAGCGTACAACGGCCGAAACGTTGTAATAAATATGGCAACGAAGATGAGAACAATAGTCCGAATAATGTAAATAGTGTACATAATACCTCATCTCAGAAATATAGACAGATACTGAAAGGCCGAAACGTTGTAATAAATATGGCGACAAAGATGAGGACAATAGTCCGAATAATGTAAATAGTGTACACAATACCTCATCTCACAAATATAGACAGATACTGAAAGTCCGAAACGTTGTAATAAATATGGCGACAAAGATGAGGACAATAGTCCGAATAATGTAAATAGCGTACATAATACCTCATCTCAGAAATATAGACAGATACTGAAAGGCCGAAATGTTGTGATAAATATGGCAACAAAGATGAGGACAATAGTCCGAATAATGTAAATAGTGTACACAATACCTCATCTCACAAATATAGACAGATACTGAAAGTCCGAAACGTTGTAATAAATATGGCGACAAAGATGAGGACAATAGTCCGAATAATGTAAATAGAGTACACAATACCTCATCTCAGAAATATAGACAGATACTGAAAGGCCGAAATGTTGTGATAAATATGGCGACAAAATGAGGACAATAGTCCGAATAATGTAAATAGTGTAGATAATACCTCATCTCAGAAATATAGACATACTGAATTCAAGGTCAATACACCTGTTCTACAATATATTTTATATAGTAATATATACAATAATATGTAAACCACATTAATAGAAATAAACTGTTTTTAAAACATTTTTTTAAAATGTTTTTATTATTAATAGGTGTCCAACGAGTGAGAAGTTTTGAAACAGGTAAATATCTTTGCGTTGTAGTAGCTATTGGTTCGGGCTTCGTGATGTCATTTGCGACTGCGTACCATTGGAAAATGCATGGCGTGCCGTGTGTGGCACGCGTGCCGTAGGTAACCGACCTCTGATCTAGATTATACCCGCAGGAAATATATAACTAATGCAATTGTTACTTAACTTCAGCTGTCAAATTTGACAGTACAAATGTCTTTGATTTTTTTGTTTTGTTTTTAGGCATGGGCTGTGCATCAGCTGGTCAAAGACCGAGCTGATCAACGTGTACGATGGACCCAAACCACCACTCATCATCATTGACAGCAACCCTGTTTACTTTGCCACGTCTTTCGCTTATATATTTTCAGAAGTTTTTAAACACCGACGAGCTCCACATGGAGATCAACAGGAGACGTGTGCTGGCTGAAGGTTTCATGAGCGACCTTGTCGGCAGTGGGATGACCCCCGCCACACTAGAGCTAAAAGTTAGCAACATCGCCGTCGTATCTGCGCTACTATACGGCGCCGAGACGTGGCCTCTCAGGAAGACCTTCGCTTCTCGCCTCCATGGATATGAGTCCCGCGCTCCCAGTATCATTAATGTGGTGCACTTGCCTAACCTTGTGCCCGATGAAGGTCTCTGTATGAAGACTGGACAGCCGAACATCCTCCACATCCATCACTTAACCGTGCCAAGCCGTAGCCTTTCAGGAATACCTTCGCCTCCCACATCCATAGCTTCGATTTCCGCTCTCCCAGGATCATCAAGGAGGTACACTGGCCTAACCGTGTGTCCAGTGAGGAGCTCTGCATGAAGACCGTCCAACCGAGCATTATCCGCATTATCACTCAATACTATGTTCGCTTGTTCCGTCAAGAGGTTTAAAGGACAAATTGGCTCTCTTGGGCTCAACACATTCATCGCATAAGATTTAACAGCAACGGTAGCAGCAGCAACGGTTGCTTACATATTTCTAATGGTTAAAAAATCACAATTTTTTATTATGTATAGTAATAGAGGTAATTGTAAATGCTAAAAATCCTAGTTTATTTAGCTAGAAATATAACTATTACATTCCAAAATTATTTAATATTACTTTACTGTTTTGAGAGTACGCGCGTGTTAGCATTTCTTGCATATATATATATATATATATATATATATATATATATATATATATATATTTGTATGCATTTTTTGTATCTATTTTTTGCATATATTTCCTGTATATCATTTTTCGTATAAATTTTTTGTATATATTTTTTGTAGGTATTTTTTGCATATCATTTTTTGTATATATTTTTTGTATATATATTTTTTGTATATATATTTTTTGTGCATAATTTTTCGTGTATATTTTTTGTATATATATTTTGTACCTATTTTTTGTATATCATTTTTTGCATATATTTTTTGTATATATTTTTGTGTATATTTTTATATGTATTTTTTGTATATAATTTTTCGAATATATTTTTTGTATATATTTTTTGTATATTAGCTTTCTATATATTTTTTACAGATATTTTTTGTAGATATATTTTGTATATCATTTTTCGTACATATTTTTTGTATATCATTTTTCGTCTTTATATTTTTTGTATATATTTTTTGTATAAAACTTTTCGTATATATTTTTTGTATGTATTTTTTGAATATATTTTTTGTATATCATTTTTCGTATATATTTTATATATATATATATTTTATATATTCACGCTTAATGATTGCAAGTTCGAGTTCTTTTATTCACATGCAACAATGGTATCGATAAAAATCTTAGATTACACCCGTAGAAAACATCAACGAACAAAATTACATAAATATGGCCGTCATTTTTGGCAGTACAAATTTCTTAATTGTTAGATAAGATAAAGAGAAAATAGGAAACGTTTATCAATCTAAAATTTTTCACTTTTATTAACGTTTCATCAGAGAATAAACTATGGAGAAAAAGAAGAAAGAAATTCTGGTATTTTTACTTTTGTACTGTTTGATTTTCATTGATTAATCAGGTTTCATATTTGTTCGACATGATAAATAAAAGTTAGTATAATTTGTGACGTTACGAATTCAAGGAGAAGATGCGACCATCCAAAGTTTCAAAACATTAAGGGGATTCCAAGCCTAACTGAAAAATCCTAAATATTGCTTTATGTATGTAAGTGTATTATTATTCTAGTTTATCTGTGTGGAATTTAGATGATAATGTATATTCGTAAATGTGTGTGTGCGCGCCTAGTAGACACTGTGTTTGTTGTTTTTCGCATGTTGATTTGAGAAACGTTTTACGTACATACCGTTTGTTTTACATTAGTTTCTTTTAAAAATAGATTCAGTAAAGGTTGGTGATCTAATATACTTTTTCATGTGTCTTTATAGTCGGTAATATTGTTATTATTAGGATCTCGAAGTATTTTCTTCATAGAGAATTATGAGTGGTATTATTAAAATTAATGTTATGGCCAGTTTTCTTCTTGTGTATTACTAGAAAGTTTGAATGGTTGTCTAAATGTAGATCTTTTTTTATGTTTGTAGATATGAGTTTTTGTAGAATTCGAGATGTCTCGCCGATATAAGTGCTTTTACATTGTAAACAATTTATTTGATAAGTTTCAGCATATGAATTAAAGTTAGATTTATTTTTCTTCCTAATTATATATCCGATTGTATCGGAAGTGGTAGTAAATATCTTAATAACTTATTTATTTACAGATTTAGTAGGAAGAGAGTTAGAGGGTAGGACTCTCTATTTGGTGTTGTTATTTTTAGAGGTGCTATTGTGGAGTTTAGTTTTTATGAATTGTGGATTTTGTAAGCACATTTTCTAACAATGAAGATGAGATGGTGTGGGTAGTGAAGAAGTCTACATCTTTTCACAATTTATTTCTCTTCCTCATTAGACCTTAGGACAGTGGTTCCCAACCTTTTTCACATGGCGGCACACTATTGAGTTCTTTAAATTTTCGCGGCATACCTATCACAAAAAATAAATATTTTCCACTCATAAAGCCTTTTTGCAATAAAATAATAAAAAAACAAAGAATATTATATGAGAAGAATTTTTATTCACATAAATTAACATATCCTGTATTCAATATCGGGTATAAAATAATAATGGTGAATGTCAGTGGGACAGTT
This sequence comes from Acanthosepion esculentum, assembly GCA_964036315.1. Lineage (NCBI taxonomy): Eukaryota > Metazoa > Mollusca > Cephalopoda > Sepiida > Sepiidae > Acanthosepion > Acanthosepion esculentum. The sequence continues at coordinate 7,373,617 of OZ038500.1, read as the reverse complement.
GTGGCTGGTGCTTCTTGACTACTGAATCTAAAATTGAAAAAAAAAAAACTAAAAGAATTTTTATTATAATTAATTTGTTTTTTGTTTGTCTTACTAAAACTTTAATTTACAACGCCTAAATATTTAATAAAAATATGTACAAAGAATCTGTAAATATTGTGAAAGAGATATATAGACGATATAAACTGGTGATAAAACAATACCTAAATTTTTAATGATTCCGATTACTAATTGAAAAGGTAAAAAAATGTTTGGGAGTTAGGAGCATTACGTAAAACCTCACATAGTACAGTTCTGTGTTAGAACTTTTTGTCTGACAACCTGTGTATTTAGGAATCGTTTTGGTATCGAAATCGGGTCTGAATTATTCAGCTCCGATGCCGATTCCCGATACTTTGAAAAACTCCTGATATTCCGATTAATCGTCCCATGACTATAAACCATAATAACGCTTACCAATTAGTATGCGCGATTCCAGAAATTCGGCCATTTTGAATTGAGCGGTGTCATCATGATTAAGAAATTGAATGTCTTTATTAAACAAAATGAAATTAAATGGCTTCTAGGTATTATCTCATCGCGGCACACCAGTAATCATTCCGCGGCACACTAATGTGCCGCGGCACGGTGGTTGGGAACCACTGACTTAGGATATGCACTCGAGAATATGTTTGAGGTAAAATCTTATATTTAATTCTAATTTTAATGGTTTAAAAATAAACTTTTTTTCTTTTTTATGTAGTAATAGAATCAATTTTAAAAGTTAGAAATACTAGATTATTTATAGAGAAATATAATCAAATGCAATCGTAAAACCACTTAAATATGGCCGTAGTTTTTGGGCGGTACGTTTAAACTAGTCGACATAATAAAACATATCTGTTGTAATATTGAAGTTAACGTTTTACTTTGCAAAATACTCCTAAAAATTATTTTCATCAGCCTCTATTAGATTCAATTATCTAATGGGTAAAGATATGTTGTTATTCAGACATTTCCTAGAGGAATCGATTGAGTCTGCTGTGTGTCCAGAAAGATTTCTGTATTGGTCAGCACAATTTTGATGGATACACTAAAGGAATAAGTAAGCCAATGTTTGCTAAGCGTGTAGTTTAATAGAACCTGTTATTTTGCTAGCGTTATAGACTGTAGGCTTAAGCGCATCTGTGCAGATTTTAACATCAGAGGATCGCAGATTTTACAACCCACAGTAATATATATATATATATATATATATATATATATATATATACATATATATATATATATAAAGACATTTATATATATTATGTTTAACGTTGTTTTTATAGATACAAGTATTTAAGCAAATGCTCTGTTTTATAATAAACAGTATTAAATAACATTTACCGGCCTGAATGTCCGAGAAAATTTATTTAAAGACATTTATATATATTATGTTTAACGTTCTTAAATTGTCGGACTATGTCCAATTCTAAAATATATGACGTCATTTGTTTACATTTGATACGCTAGAGCAGATATGAATAGAAGAGATTCATGGAAGATTTAAGTTTAAAGATAGTAAAATCGACCTTGCTAACCAGACGCTGCTTCATGCGAAATGATGGTTCCGTATAGGATACAGGTTCGATTCCTGTCGGAGAGCGAAAATTTTCTATGAAAATTTCTCGGACATTCAGGCCGGTAAATGTTATTTAATACTGTTTATTATAAAACAGAGCATTTGCTTAAATACTTGTATCTATAAACAGAACGTTAAACATAATATATATAAATGTCTTTAAATAAATTGTCGGACTATGTCCAATTCTAAAATATATATATATATATATATATATGTATCACTTCCGTTAAGTTAACCGATTAAATAGGTAAATGTCTGGTCCCTCCTCCCCTAATACTAAGATAGAAATATTAAAATAAACCCTCTCTAAACTCGATCATGTCTATCACACCGCTCCTCACTGACCTCTCTGTTAAATTACATAAACTTAATACTACCCGTCAAAAGTGTAAATGTTCATTACATTTTTCTTTTCACCTTTTGGAAGTGTAGTTTAATGATCCAGCGTCCTTTAAAGGGGCTATGGTGAAATAAAGTATTACATGGAGTCTTAAAGTGGTCTGTTTTTCTTTAAATTATAAGCTCTGAATTTACATTGAACTCTCAGGATTTCATCCTCCTTGGAACTACCTATACGGATTACCAAATTTTACGTAACTTAACTATATATATATATATATATATATATATATATATATATATAATTATTATTATTTTTTCCGCAATCTGTGATGACCTTTCTATGTTCTGGTTTATCGTGACATGAAAAAATAATTCACCCACTTCCACCCTCTGAGCCTAATCTATATTTAGCGTAGATCTGACATTTAATTGGTCAATCAAAACATACCCACAAGTCTATTTTTAATTTGGACTTTATGTCTCCCTACTTTAAATTTCCGAAATGTGGTAACACTTTGTTTTTAAATTTCCTTAAAAATCACTTACTTAATCACCAGTTACCTACCATCGCCTGAAGAAGTACAATCATAGTATTGAAAGCTTTTGTGTAGCGATTTCAAAATGTTTTTATTATAATCTTTTATAATTATAATAATAATAATAATAATAATAATAATAATAATAATAATAATAATATTGCTCTAATTTGTATTGAGCACATTTTAAAAGTAATATATATATATATATATATATATATATATATATATATATATATATATATATATATATATATATATATATATATAAAAGTGAACATAGAAGTCAACACTTAGAGGCGACAGTCTATTTCATGCTAGATGCTATCATCGGGCCATCTGGCTCTGATATTGAGCACTTTATCCCATAAGACTATTAAGACACTTTAAGACTATATTTCTTCATATATATATATATATATATATATATATATATATATATATATATATATATATACCGGGTGTAACAACAAAATTGTCTCAATCGAGTAACAGTGTGGGATAATTGTTCATCCACCAAAATGTTTAATATCTAAAAAAAAACTCAACTCGTTGAGTTTCTTTTTTCCAGGGTTTCAGAGGAGACATTTAGCCATCTTGACAGCATTTGTCGTAAAAATCACTGAAAAACCCTTTGCGTCATTCAGCTAGAAAGAGAACGGGTTAAAACCGTTTTGTGTGAGCCCCAAATGAGCAATGGTGAGAGGAAAAAGATCATTCAGGCCTTCAATAACGGTACCGACATAATTTGGCTTACCTCTTCAAAGTCCATTTAAGAACCATGAAGAGATCGGAAAATAAAATTTTAAAAAGTGGGTATAGTAGAGTAGAAAATAACAGGAAGAGTGTACATCATTTCAATTTAGAGCTAAATACATACTTATTGTTTAAAGTAGAGTCCATTAGTGTTCCAAAAACCTCGTAGAATTCCAGTAAGATATCTTTAATCATTTGTAAGTATTGCTGCCATATATGGTCTGGAGCCCCTTCTGTTTGTCTCAAGGTCTTTGATGAAATCCAGAGACGGATATGCAATGTAATTGGCCCTGATCTGGCATCTCGTCTGCAGTCACTCTCTAACAGACGCCTCCCTATGTCTTTTTTACAAATACTTTCACGGTAACTGCTCCGATGAGCTGCTTTCACTGGTTCCCAGACTTCATGAATTTAAGCGTTCTACTAGGCTGGCATCTCGCTCTCACCCTTTCACTGTCGAAACTGTTAAATGTAGCCGTCTCTTCTACTTCAATAGCTTCATGTCTCGCACCTCTCGCCTGTGGAACTACCTCCCCTTCTCCTGTTTCCCTGATAGCTATAATCTCCAACTATTCAAATGTAATGTCAATCGACATCTCCAGATGCCTTGATCTATCCCCTGTCCTTCTCTTCATCCTTTCCTCTATCACTCTCGCACCAACCCGCTGTAACCCCTTGCGTGCTGGTGGCTTCCCGCCTTGCTTGGGGTGAAACGCTTAAAAAAAAAAGGATACAATAGTTCGGAGCTTAATCTAACAATTGAACAATTTTGTTGTTACACGATATAGACAATTTTGCTGTTAAACCCTACATATACATAAAGTAATATATATACGAGGGTCATTCAATAAATAAGGTGAATCTTTCGGTATAAGCACTTCTAATACAGATAGAAGCTTACTCTTTTTTTTTGTTTTACTTCTTTTTCACATGGATTTAATTTCTTTTGCAGATTAAAAAAAAAACTTTGAGAGTTTTGGCGATTAACAAAGATGGCCGACCAAGAAGCATGCTCCAGTATTGAACAGCGGTCAGTTATCAAGTTTTTTGGTTGCTGAAGGGTGCAAACCAGTTGGAATTCATAGGAGAATGTCAACTGTGTATGGTGCCACATGTTTCAGCCAAACAAATGTCTACAAGTGGGCTAAATTGTTTAAAGAAGGACGGAGCAGTGTTGAGGATGAAGACAGGCCTGGGAGGCCTACAGAAGTGAGGTATCCTGAGGTGGTCGAATCAGTCAATGACCTCATTCAGTCTGACAGAAGGGTGACAGTGGATGGCATTGCAAGGACTTTGAGCTTATCTGTTGAGACAAACGCAGGGGTCATCAGTCAGAAGGAGTCATCTTGTATCATGACAACGCAAGGGCTCACACAGCAGCCCAAACAGTGCAAACCATCAACGAGCTGGGCTGGGAACTGCTCCCTCACCCCCCTTACAGCCCAGACCTTGCCCCTTCAGACTTTCACCTGTTTGGTCCCTTGAAAGCGTTTACGAGAGGCACGAAGTTTAAAAGTGTCGATGAAGTCAAAAGTGTTGTGAGCGACTGGCTGAGACATCAGTCCAAAGATTTTTACGCTGAGGGAATACGGAAGCTTGCGCACAGATGGGAAAAGTGTGTGACAGTGCTGGGAGACTACGTTGAAAAATTTAAAAAAAAGTAAGCTTCTATCTGTATTAGAAGTTCTTATACCGAAAAATCCACCTTATTTATTGAATGACCCTCGTATATATATACCGGGTATATTAGTAACAAATCTAAAAGTGTTATATCCAAAATTAAATATTTCCGGAGTATGATTTGAAAGCTGGCTCACTGAGGTACTTGAGATCATCCTCCAATACTCCCCCCCATAGTCTTACTCGCTTCGTGATTTATATTAACGATATGCCTATGAACTTTTTCAGATCCGTTGTAAATATACATGAAGATGATACCAAGGTGTATGGGTATACTTCCAAATATCTGGATGACCAGTGTCTGGCAGTTGATGTCTCCCCTGATCTAACTCTCACGGCTCAATGGGGTGGGGGGTTAACTGGCTTGTATTATTCAATTCCTTCAAAACAAATCCTGTCACTTTTTATCATTACCGAGCAGACCATCGATTGCTCAAATCCTGATAATCGATTATCGATCAGGCCCCTTTCCGCGAAAGCCTACCAGGTCTAAAGCCCTTTGTGTCTTGAGAGCTGCAAAAGACATTGGGATATCTCCTTTTCTTTTATGTGTTGTGTACCTTCAGGACATTAGCGATCATGGCTCTCCACATTTTCCTGTCCTTTGTGTCTTAAGAGCTACAAAGGACATTGGGATACCTTCTTTTATGTACCGTGCCCCTTCAGGATGTTAGCGATCATGGCTCTCCACATTTTCCTGTTTTTTGTGTCTTAAGAGCTACAAATTACATTGGGATATCTTCTTTTATGTACCGTGCCCTTGGGGACGTTAGCGATCATGGCTCTCCACATTTTCCTGTCTTTTGTGTCTTAAAATCTACAAAGAAACATAAGGATATGTTATTCTTGCTTTATGTAACGTGTTCTTAGCGATCATGGCTCTCCATAGTTTCCTATCCTTTCTGTCTTAAGAGCTACAAATGGACATTGTGACACTTTCTTCATTTATATACCGTGTACTTTCAGGACGTTAGGGATCATGGTTCTCCACAGTTGCCTGTCGTTTTTGTCTTAAGAGCTGCAAAGGACATTGGGATATCTTCTTTTATATGCCATGTCCCTTCAGGACGTTATCCATCATGGCTCTACACAGTTATCTGTCTTTGGTATCTTAAAAGCTACAAATTACAATGGGATATCTTTTTTTTCCCTTTTATATACTGTGTCTCTTCAGGACGTTAGCCATCATGGCTTTCCATATTTTCCTGTCCTTTGTGTCTTAAGAACTACAAAGAACATTGGGATATCTTCTTCTTCTTCTTTTTTGTGCCATGTCTCTGATGGACATTAGCTATCATGACTCTCCACATTTTCCTGTCCTTTGTGTTCTAAAATCTATAAAGAATATTGGGATATACCTGCTGCTAAAATTACAATAAATGTGTGTCCTTGGTATGACGATAAACTACATCCGCGTCCTGGGTATGACGATAAACTACGTCCAACAGCAAGGCCTCTGATAATACATTTTTGAAAAGATAATGTTGCCAGCTGTACGTTTATGAAAAAAAAATATTACCATCTATACGTTTTTGAAAACAAATAATATTACCAGATATACATTTCTGAGAAAAAAATATTAACAGAAATGGATTTTTGAAAAAAACAAAAATATTACCAGGAAAAAAAGTTGTCGGCATTAAATGACCCATTGAGGTTCATATGCCGTAAAACAAACCAAACCAAACCAAACATACAATAAATGTATAACACTCATCTGCGGCTTCTGTGACACAGTCAACACCAGAAATAATTCTTGTGGGTGATGAAGTATTCTCCATTCTGTAAACCTGACGCTATAGACGAAATGTTGCTAGCCTCTCAATACTTTATCGCTAATAATAATGGCAGACGTTCAGAAGAATTACATTCCTTACTCTCTCAAGCTGTAGACCTTCAGGGCTGGGGTTTACCATATCACATTCATGGTGACCAACCATTCCCCATTTCCTTTCGTGTTCCTTTGATAAGGAGTAAGTTCCACTAAGACATCTTCTCCCCAACCCTCCAAAGAAAATTCTTCTTTCTGGAACATTCTTCTGAAATGATGCATTCTTAAATACTATAATCTTAACCACTTTACGCTCATTGTCATCCGTTATCAATTCTATATATAATCATAATATGAACTTTTTGTTTCCCTCTCAATGACCCTTACAAATATTCAACTCAGTAAGACTCTACCTTTAGTGGATCTTGTGCCTTGTGTTCGGCGTAAAAAAGACGCGTGTCGATTAAGGATTTTAGAAGAGCAGAGATATCTAAAACAAACAGCGACGAAAATCGGACATTTTGAACAATTCAAAACATTTAAAAAATGATATTCACCCTATACAAGACCCGAGAGCCACTTGAGTTAGAGAGTTACAGAGTAAGATGTACAGTTTTGCAGATATATGTAGAAGATAACGTTTAACCCTGGACTTGAATAGTTTAAATTTGTAGTGATCGGGGAAGCATCCCCTTGGGAGTCGGGAAGAAGCAGTTTGAATGAAACATATTTCTCACCAAGGCGATACAAAAGGAATCAGGGCGGTTCGCCAAATTGATCGTGGCAAAGTGGTTCCGAGCCGTGAAGGTGAGAACTCATGGAACTAAGGAACGTAGTTCGTCTGAGCACTTGCCATTGAAGTAGCAATAGAGTAACAAGAATTCCTTGACTCTGCGCTCTTTCTTGAGAAATAAATGATTGATTCGAACAAGTACTGTTCCCAATTAGACGAACAAGAGTAAGGGAAATCAGCAAGAGACATTGATTGATTGCTGTAAGAGACAAAAGAAACAATATTCCATCAAGATGAGGCAAGAATGTTTTTTTTGTGACCAGGCAAAGAAAAAAAATGTTCTCGAAGCTAGATCTTGGAGCCAGCTAAAAAGAATTCATTTCCGTCTTTTAATGTTGAATATATAATCTTGACTACAAAGCATACATGGCAGTTAATAACATTTGGTTTGGTCTGTTTTAATTATTTTATTTAGCGACATATCAATCTCTATATGTTATTTAATATTGGAATCTAAATAGTTTGTACGTGATCATTATTTTATTTCATTTTTTAATACTAATATTTAGTGATATATATATTACTAATTAACCCATAGATGGGAGGAGAGGAAGTGGATTCATACCTTTTCCTAAGTGTATTTGCGTGTAATCTTCCGTTACCACTCCTATCTGCTCTTCCTCCAACCCTTCTGTAACCCCATGCGTGATAGTGGCCACCAGCCTTGCTTGGGGTAATACGCTTAAAAAAAAAAAAAATTGAATATAACTAACCCAATTGGAATTGGAACTCGGCTCTCCGACTAACAATCCCGAGTCATTAACC